>JZKD02S0398287.1:278891-292506 GCA_000966675.3 Picea glauca | reverse complement strand
AAACAATTTTGGTGGTGGGATTCTCAAAATCGCCTTCCGACCCCATCTCCGCAATTCTCAACCGCCTATGCCCCCTCCTCACCCACCCGCGCTTCTCTCCACCCACGTCCACCATTTAAAGGATAGACTGACCACTCCTTTAAGCGACAAGCATTCGGGGAGCCCCTTCTACACCTCTCTACATAATACCAACCCCACCGCTCAAGTGAAGACAAGAAATTTAATTGCAATTATCAATTGTTTTGATGATGATATAATACTCTAGTCATGACACCACAATCTTCCTTCTTATGACACTAAAGATTGCACAAATTATTTTTGACTTTGTCCTACATGTCCATCTTTGATGTTCTCCTACATCAGTTTGAAAGTATGATAATGTGTGATAATGTTTGTGAGTAAATGTACAACTTCACCCTAACCCATCTTTATGAGGGTGATGATATTTTGTAAGATTAGAAAATGTACAACTTCACCTTACCCCATCTTTATGAGGAGAGTGATAATTTGCATATCTTCACTTAAATTAAAAGGTAAATACACTCCACTCATCCCAACCTTAATGAGAATGGAAGTAGAATTGAAAATGTGGTAGATGTACATGTATATAAGGACAAATCAATTCATTAACAAAAACAAGGAGGGGTTCGACAGTAGGATGATGGGTGAAAGATTTATTGAGCATAAAATTTGATTAAAGATTATACAAACTTTTTCCTTAATAATAATGATAATAATAATACTCTACTTTTAAGATTAAGCTAGACATTAAATTGGTGCATGGGATTCCTATGTTTGTGGGACAAGGATCCCCTTTGCATAATTTGACCACTAAAGTTTATAAAGATATACATACGCTACTCTACCCTCCTCTAAATTTGAACTTGTAACTTTCTAGGAGAAAACACATGTTTTTAATCCTTAGGTACACTCAAATTCTACCCTTCTCTAAATTTAAACTTGTAACTTTTTAAAAGAAAACATATGTTTTTAACCCTTAGGTCCACTCAAATTGTATATAAAACTATCATAGATATATAAATAAATATAAGAAAAAATTATTAGATACACAAAATATATCATTGATATAAATAACTTATTAAAAATGTTATTTTAAATATTAATACTTTGAAAAGATATATTAATAAAGTTTTAATATATATATATATATATATATATATATATATATATATATATATATTATAAAAAAAAATTATTACAGTAAATAAGTATGATTATATATATATGCACGATATTTTATGGATTGAATTAACATGTATTTATAATAGTTTAATAAGAAACGAGGATTTTAGTTACAATTTTTTCATTAATTTGAAATTTAAATGGACTTGATTAAAGTAACAAAATATTTGAAGCGTTTTCTTTGGAAAAGAAAAATATTTTACGGGAAATTAGGTCAAGTGAATGTATTTATGACATGCGATGAATTTTTGAAAACGTCATTATAGTCTGGTTTGGATCTGTGTTGGAAGCTTAAAATCATCTTTGATCTTTTTCGATTCAGATATATAATGCAATTAATTGTGCAGTTGTGATGGGATATGTGAGTTTGTGAGAAGTTAATATTATTTAAGTTGTTGAAACTCGAATGCATAGAAAGAATTCAAGCCGATTGTTCAATTTCTTGTCCTTTTTTCGCTGGAGACTTTGAGAGTGAATGACAAATATTGAAACCATTAGCTCACTATCGCTAAATAGGCACTTTGTTCCTTCAAGATTGGATATGGTGACAAGCTAATGTAACTTAAGTAGGTTTTTTTTATTAGATAGATAGGCACTTTGTTCCATTCATATTGGATATGGTGACAAGCTAATGTAACTTAAGCAGATTTTTTTATTAGATTTGATATTTGTAGGTCACCCATCTTAGTATTAATGTGGATAGGGAACACTTAATGCAATAGTTTTGATGTGATCCAACACCACACATAGAGGTTTAATGTGTTTAACCATTCATTGCCATTAACCATTAGAAAATTAGAAAATCGTGATTTATTATGTAATGCACTTTATATTTACAAGAAAGGAATGTGTCATGTAATAAGCCAATAGCCTCATGCCAAGTATTCCCTATTCCCTATTCCCTCCCTGGTCTGGGCAGCAGCACTAACTCTGAATATAGGATAATGTGCATATATGTTTGACGGTTTGGTGATCTATGTTGGATTTCTTTTCCATTTGACAAGTAACAAGTGGGAAGATGTGATATTTGCGATCTCATTATTCAAATTTTATCAAAGTGTGCTTTGAAATTCGTCCATGGATGTGGCCATGGTGTTTGGGTGTCTTGACTTGACATAACCACATAACCAAGGATCATGATGAATGTAAAGGTGTTTTAGGGAAGGAAGTGTGTCTGCCCACAACCCTTTACTCTAGCCAGTGGAGTCTAATTTGTATCCATACTATTATATTCACGACAATCTATGATTCAAGAGTTGGGATAACTAGGACTTGGGATAACCCGTGAATCATGATAGCTTATAGGAGAGAAGGCGCGGGTTGTGGAAGAGTGAAGAAGAGCTACTGATAGTAGGACTTCAAAAGTGCGCAATTCTCAAATGATGTCTTTGTTTACAAGTGCCCAACTCCAAACACTGGGTTATAGTGTGTGGAGTCTCACCTTTCAGAATTGGATGCATGTGCACAAATAGTGTGTATCAACCAACCACATTTGCCTAATTGGAATGATATTTGCCTTAGGATTTAGGAGGTGTCAAAACCAATGCCTTGGTCTTTGTCTAGGTTCTTCCCATTAGTCCTTTTTGTATTTGGTTTCATAATAAACATAGAAGAAAGCTTGAATATTGAATTTCAGGTTTCTCTAGATATAAAATTTGTATGTTTTTATTATACTTGTATTTTTATTTTTATTTGAGAATGAACACCCAATTGTTATAATCTTCATTTTTAATTGTATTGATTGGTATTGGATGTTGTTTGAGTAGTTTGAAAGAACTACCTTTTTCAAACCACCCATTTTTATAGTTTGTGAATGAATATTCAATTGATCTAATTCTTTGTTTTCATTTTATTGATTAGTATTTAATGTCTCTAACTTTGAAATGTTTTATTATTATAATTATTTTGTTTTTTCTGTTTGTGGAAAGTATATGAATTTGAAAGTTAAAATTTTTAACTTGGCATCCTTATTGAAGAGTAATTTTTTGATAAATTTATTATTAATAGGTTCATTTATTATCAAAACTTCAATAATGAAGGGCACAATTTTACAAATAAAATTTTGTAAAGGACAATGTAAAAACTCAAAACGTCAACCAAAAAAATGTTATTTTACAGCTAAAGATGAATCCAAATTCCAATCTTGCTTTTAATATGTCTACCAATATTTTAAGTTTTTTACTTTTAATATATTTAGGTGTTGGCTAAACGTTCTATCTTTTGAATTTTTTGACCCGAATCTAACGATATAAATCTGAACAACAATAAAAAATAAAAAATAAAAACATTTAGACTACGCTATATATTTCTAATATGCAAGATGTGGGATTTGAACCCACACCTTGTCGAAACATAACTTGCCAACCTGAATTCTGAACAACAATTAAAAAAAAAACAAATAAAAAAAAAAAAAAAACATTTAGACTACGCTATATATTTCTAATATGCAAGATGTGGGATTTGAACCCACACCTTGTCGAAACACAACTTGCCAACCTGCCACTTAATTTAGGATGCGGTTTTCACATTTTAGAAATATACTCCGAAATTACTGGATAAGATAGAAATCACGCCAGGTGTTGATAGAAACAAAGTACATTCGCATTTTAATTGTTGATGTCGAACATTCTGTCATTAGATTACCTCGTATGTACGTGTCTCGGCAATTTCCAAAGCCGTCTATTTGATAGATATATAACAATCCAAAACTATTTCACCGTCCGACTTTAGCTCAGTTGGTAGAGCGGAGGACTGTAGTGGGAGAGAATCCTGGTTGTAATCCTTAGGTCGCTGGTTCGAATCCGGCAAGTCGGATATTTCCACATTTTGCGAGTGTTATTATTCGTACCGTGTCGTAGCTGCCTCTCTGATTCCTGTTAAGTGAATCATTCAGGGGTTTGTCAAACAGAATATTGCCAAGGAATTTATCTACATTTATCAAGATCGAGGTTTGAAGTTGGGGTTAACATAATTATCAGTGCTGAGACATGTAGTCATTTATCAAGATCGAGGTTTGAAGTTGGGATTAACATAATTATCAGTGCTGAGACATGTAGTTTTGAGGACTCTTAAATAAATGTTAAACACTATTTGTTAGGAATTGAATTTGGGCCATTCGTAAAAAACTCTTTAACTAGGATTCGGAGGGGGTAGGGTATGTATATCTTCGTAGATTTTACCAGTGAAATCGTTGAGCGGAGGGGGTCTCATATACAAATTTGGTGTATGGCTTGGCCACCATCTTAAAAATAAATTATTATTATTATTATTAATGATTTATTAAATAAAACTTAGTTGTTTTTATAAATAATTTTAAAAACACTTTTACTTTCTCACTAAATTTGAACCTATAATTTAATACCTCTATATTATCAATAATATACCCAAAAAAATTTGGTTCAGTAAATTAAATTATCTTTTAAAACCTTAAAACCAAAATATGTATTATGTTGACATCATGGAATAAGGTCATCTGTGGCAACTCTATCAAGCCCTTCCATAAACTTATGTCGTAGTCTAAACATTTTACGAAATAACTCTTTTTCGATGATATTTTCCAGGGACATGTGTCCGGAATCCGACGAGAAATTATTAGATCCACATATTTGAGTGATTATTTATGTATAATCTAAGTTCCCCAAGGAGTTTTCACCATGTTGAATCTATTTATAAATTCATAAATGTATTTTAAATAACAAAAAGTTTTGATTTCGTACAAATTATATCGCTAGATTCCGACGAAAAAAGCCATTTCGTAGAACACGTAGACAACGCCTAAACTTATTGTCGTTTATGGGCAATGTTGATTGAAACAAAACGAAAATATTAACCTAAATTTGATCAAATTGTTGGCATCATCCGATCCGTACATGTTTTTGTTGTTTCTAATTCGAGATTCTGATAACTAAAAGGTCGTCGTAGTCTAAATGTGCTACGTTTTTTCCCTTTTCCGGGTATTTTTCCAGGGATATTTGTCTGAAAACCGACAAGATATTGTTGGATATGCATATTTGAGTGGTTAAATCTGTATAATCTGAGTGCTCTAGGGGTTTCTCACCACGTTGAATCCATTTATGCATTCATAAATGCAATTTAAAGAACAAAAAGTTGTGATTCCATACGAATTTATGTTGTCGAATTCCAACGAGGAGGGAAAAAACGTAGAACAGATAGACAACGCCAAAAAGATCTCGCGGCAAAGATTTATGGAATAAAAGGAAGAGGTGCATAAAAAGATATTTCCGACTTATCATTAGATCTTTCAAGGAGAAAGAAAAGAATTTAAAGAGTGGAATGTCCCATCCGTTACAACAACGAAAAGCGAAGTATAATGGACAATTTTTTTATTTTATTTTTGCTTTAGAATAATCAATCCGTTACAACATAATAAACAACACCGCAAGTGATACATCATCATAACTAAAATGACACATAAGCCATGCATTAGTACAATTAAAAGGCACATAATCAACACATAACAACGACTCAATCAACACATAACAACGACTCAATCAACACATAATCCACATGACATCATAATTAAAATCATTACAAGCGACACCTCATGGAAATCAATGACGACACAAGCCAACGCATTGACGTAAATGGTAGTGACGCATAATCAAAGCGCAAGCATATATATAGCGGTGCAATTCTGTACATCACAGTCACCTAAACAAAATATACATAAAGATCTACCATGTCATTAAACATTAAAATAACTACCCACCCAACTTATCCTGCATGGTTAGGACCTTCAGGACACATAAGCAATGCTCAAGCCCAGGATTCATCCAATTGATTTTGACCATTTAAGGTCTCAGGGATAGTGGTTGTTCTGAGGAACGAGGAGGTGTCTAAATCCCTCTAATCCAATCAAGTTGACAACAACTAGATCAATCAAACAATCTTAATCATCAATTATTCATGGTACAAGAGTATTCTAATCACTTAATTAAACTTACATCAACATTATTCAATGCGTGCAAATAATCTAATAAATTAATCATTATACATCATCATTATCCCATAGTGCAAGGCAATCTAATCCCTTAAATTTTAAAGCAGGGAGAATTACTCCTTTATAATCCTTTAAATTTTAAAGCGGGACCGTGAATAAAACTTCCATGCATTTAGATAAATTGAATGTAACCATGCTAGAAATCCGGTTCCATATCTCACAACATAAATGAATTCCCAAATTTTGATATCAGAGTCAATACAGTTACTGAAAATTAAAAGAAAATTGTAATATACATAAACCAATCTATTACAAATCAAATTTCAATGAGAATACCATAACCGATGAATCTGGGCTTGGCGATGTTCTTCGTCAACTGGTGATCATTTCTTTCTCCCGCTTGCTAACCGTAGAGACTTCACCAGTACCTCCCAGCCAACGCTAAGAGTACTCTTATTCCCCCTTAGCCCCCTGAGCCCCAAAGGGGCCACGCACACACCAACCAAAAATCCTCTAGCTCCCAGATCGTCTCGCAAGGTAGAGCCACCACTCTCTCTCAAGATGGGTATCCCAACTCTCACAAGTAAAACCAGTCAAAAATTCTGCAGCATAACTTTACCAATAACCTGTGTGATCCATTCTTCATCTCGCCCATTTGTTTTATAGGAGTTTTCTTAATGACACATTCACTTGCACATTTAATTCACTTTTTAAATAATTAATTAAGAATTATTTCCCCCATACACTTGTCACACTCTCCATAAGTTGCACAAGAAAATTTCATAATTTAATTTAATAAAAGTCAATTTCCCTCATCCTTCCTAAAAGCGCTCCTTAAATTACTCCTAGTTGTCTCTTTATTTCCCTTATTTCCAATAAATGACTGACGCCTTACTAAATCTAAGTTGAGTTAAAATATGAATCTTCTCCTAGTTAGACTAGTGTTAACTAGACTCTAGATTCATTTCTATGCGTAGCCATTCCTTTAGCTTTATTTCATTCTTACCTTAAATTCTAATTTGGTAATTACTTGGCATATGTGTATTAAATCAATCTTTAGATTTATTTTATTTTCCTTGATTTCTTAAATTGATTTACTTCATCCCCTCATTATTTAATTTATAAATTTAGTTTTTAGTCTTCTTACTAACTTAGACTTAGGCTTAATTAAATTTTATTTGCAAAGGCTTAGAATATTATAGGGAAATAAATCCAATCATTAATTAATTGATTGATCCAACAATGCTCAAGATTTTACATGGTTGATTATTCGCTCAAGGTTTTCTAGGCCACCTAGATTCATTGACTCAGATTTTATCTATGCGACGTGCCCTTCAAGACACACTCTATGCTCCAAGGGTGCCACTCGCCTTTGACTTGTTTTGGTAGTTGTCCAACCCCTGGAGTCAGCACTCCATTCGGAAGACCTTGTGAGATATTAAGGGCTTCTAAGGAATAAGGACCCTGCCTTATTGTGTGCCCCTTAGAAATCTTCGTGAGCAACTGTCTCAGTCTGCCCTCATGACATCATCAACCTCTCAAACTAGGTAATCGTTAACCTACAATTCAAGCCATGACGAGAGTACTAGTAGGTTGTGACAGGGACGCTGCCACACCTTTCCCTCAATATCTGGTCTATGTGCATGGCCCCTTTACTCCTTATGTGAGTCAAATTAGCAAGCAATCGTCATCCTGCATCCATTAACAAAACATTGTCAATGATCCATAAACAACATCATAATATAATCGATCATATGTCACATATGCATGAATGAAATACTCAAACCAGTACAATCTACTCCCTGACTTAATCCGAAGTCCAAGGAGGTCCATTGATGCCATCGACATCACAATATGTCAAGTGTCTTGCACACTCAGGGAAAAATCGTCAACAATATATGTCAATACACATATAATAAATAACATAAAACCATAATCCATCAATATCATCATAAAGATCCATAAGGGAAACAATAACCATGTAATATAACCGGATCACTTTCACGCAAGTGTCCTAAAAAAATAAGTCAATAACATGTGCTCGCAAGAGAGGGATGTTACATACACCCCCTCTTGTTTTAAACTTCGTACCGAAGTTGTACAGTATATAAAATGCAGTAAATACAGTATATGACAAGATCTATATGTCTAAACTATCAAATAAGTAAGGAAATTGCTGACGCATCTCATATGTGTCCTCCCAGGTAGCCGAGTGTGGACTATAATTGTCCCATTGGACCTTGACCTGATCGACTGTTTGACGTCGTAGCTGTCAAATGCGATGGTCCAAAATGTGGATTGGCTCCACCATGAGTGCACCCTCGTTCGAAACCTACAAGAAACTCATGTATATCACATGTGTAGGATCACTAACATAATGTCTCAAAATAGATACATGAAAAAAATCATGCATGTGCCTCAAAGAATCAGGCATGGCTAGTCGATAGGCCACGGGTCCCTTTCTTTCCATAACTTCGAAAGGTCCCACAAACCTAGGATAGAGTTTAGCTCACTTTCCAAACTTGATTGAACTCTTGTGCGGTTTCACCCGCAAGAAAACTCGGTCGCCAACTCCATAATTGTGGTCAACGCGATGCGCATCGGCATAACTCTTCTATCGATCTTGCATTTATTTAATCCTTAGTCTTATCAATTTCATTTGTTCTTCCATTTCTTGGATCGCTTGTATTCCTACCAAGACCCTATCCTCAAGTCGATCCCAGCTCAATGTTGTCTGACACGGTCGCCCGTAAAGAAACTCAAATGGTGCCATCTTAATGGTACCTTGGTAGTTGTTATTGTATGAAAACTCTATTAGTGTAAAGTGTTGGCATGTTTACAGGAAGAGTGTGCTTGTCATTGATGGAAAGAACATCAATGACGATGGCATGTCTACAAGAAAGAAAAGCAGTAACGATGGCATGATTACTGGAAGAGTGTGCAATCAAAGCTCAAGTGGAATAGCGTAGAGTTACACGCAGAACGCAAGTGTGCGCCAGGGCCACGGTTAATTCCATTACCAAAGCTCAAGAGAGATAATGTTCTCATAAACATAGACGAGGCCCAAAGTCATCAGGACTCGTAGAACCTTTGACACTTAGAAATTCTTCCAAGTCGGGAGGATGCACAAGCTCAGGAGGAGGAGCGACAGTGGTCGTTGGATCAAGAATCCTAAATACTTGATGTATGTTAGATCAGAGTCCAGTGACCAGAGGAAGTGTAAAGGATAAGTACAGATCCGATCCGTTGGATCTGAGCATCGAGGACCAACAACCGTCAGATCCAATATAACTGCGAAGAGAATAATGGTCGAGATCCATCCTCCAATGCCGCGAAATGTGAATTTGTGAGTTGATATAGACCGTTAGATCATGGGGAGTTGTGAGCCATTGATATGATGCTCATAAATTTCAGGAAGGCAGGAGGCAAATAACCAAGGAGCTGGGAGCCACAAAAATCCTAGTCGTTTATCTGGGAAGGACACGTGGTAGCCGATAAAGCAGATTCACGAAATCACGAATCGAAAGAACTACGTTGAGCAATCCGTAGACATTGTGAAGTCCGAGTTCGTGAGTTGATCACAGTCGTTGGATCACAGAGGGTTGTGGGTCGTTGATCTGGAGCGGGTTTCAGAAAATTAGAAGTTAGAAAAAAGGGAGGTGATTAGTCCTCAAACTTCGCGAAATGCGAAATCCCGAAATGATCTAGGCCGTTGGATCACAGATGATCGTGGGCCATTGATTTGTCAAGCACAGTTTTGGAATATCGAAAGTCGAGAGAGTCAGGGTTGACTCACGTCCAAGTGCCTGACACACAAAGTCATGATTTGATCGTAGTCGTCGATCAGAGGGAGAGATCTTGACCGTTGATATGATATGAAGCATTTCAGAGTTTCGCAAGTTGGGAGTTTTTAGGAAACTCATAGCAGGAGTTCGCAATATGCGAAATTGCGAAGCACCCCTCTTGCTTGGCCCCTGGTCACAACTAGTGGTCACATTGATGAAGGTTAAGGGAGGAGCTAGCACATCGCTAGGATTTACAATGAAGATCGCCAAAATCATGAAATTCTTTTTCGAATAGGGTTGTGGTCAGAGCCAGTGGTCACATCAGTGGAAGAGAAGGGAAGGAGCTAGCGTTGCTAGGCTCCACCTCAAAGTTTCGCAAGTTGGGAAAATCGAGGTGACTCACAATCGATCACCCGAAATGCAAAATTGTGAAATGATTGTTGGTTAGGCATATGGTCACCACCGATGTTCATGTGAAAGGAAGGGGATTAGCCAGAAAAGCTAGCTCCCATTGTGTAGTTTTAATAGAAAAGGAAAAGGCGCCAAAGGCATGAGTGCGCGGAGGTTCTCTATGTAACTGCCAGAAACAAAGTGATTGTATCTGCCAGAGAATTCGACAAGCTTGACTATGATCGCTAGAGGAGCTGAAGAGTCTCGAGGTAACTGCCAATGAAGTGAAGATTCATCATTTAGACAATTGACAAATGGAAATGCGTCGAAGACTGTAACTGCCAAAGAAGCCGAAGAATCTCAGGATAACGACCACTGATGAAGAACGGACTCAGGATGATCGCCAGAGAGGACGAAGAGTTGAATGTATGCCCTGGTAGAGGACTTGGCATGATAAATATGCGCAGAACAAAGAATAGATGGTTGCTTATGTTGAGAGTTATTCATGTAGGTAGAAGCATGCTATGTGTAAGACCTGAAACACACAGAAGAGGCATAGCACATTGAATCGGAATAATACACAGAGCATAAAGCGCAGAAGAAAGAGATAGAGCGGAAATTCTTATCTAAGAGAGGAAGAGAAAGTTGAGGTGCACATTCAGAGACAAAGCAGAAGAACAGAGAGCTCAAGGAGATGTGAGTAGGAAGGCATTGATGCAGGCAGAGCAGAGCAGTTCCATATAATAGTGATGAGACTCGTAAGCCTTTTGAAAAACATTGCATCACAGTAATAATTTTCAGGAACAATTTTTTTATATTTCAGGGTGGTAGGGAGGTGCTAGGGAGGACAATTGTCCTTAGAGTTTCAAGTGGGTGCGTGAACATAGGGAGTTGTAGCTTTCATTTGGTTGCAGCCGGAAAAACCAGGGTGGCAGGGTGGTGCAAGGGAGAACTATTGTTCTATGTTATACAAGTTGGTGCCTATGTGACTGGAAGTTGGTGCTTCCACCGAGTTGGTGCTGGAACACTCAGGGAGTTGGTGCTTTCTTATAGTGGGTGCTAGAGAAACTAGAGAGTTGGTGCTATCAGCAAGTTGGTGCTCTCAGCAAGTTGTTGCTTGTAAAACATAGGTTGTAGCCTCAAGAGGAGTTGGAGCTCATAAGAATGATAATGTACAGAAAATAAGGATTACTTATCATATCAAGAAGAAGAGGTTTTTCCCTTTATGGGTTTCCTCAGGAAATATATGTCTCTGTATATTTCATGTGTGTGATTGATGTTGAATATTCTATTGCTTACTTCCCTGCATTATTGTGATCGTCATTGAGTGTTCTGTAAAGAGTTTAAAATGAGCATAATTGTTTAAGAACAATAACAACTTATTCACCCCCCCCCCCCTCTCATTTGTCCAACAATTGGGTTACACAGCATAATATAAAAATTTGTTACACATCTAAATATTTATTTAGAAAATAAAAAAATTAGTAGATTATTCACAATGACAAGTTTATAAAAAAACATATAATATTAAAATATAATACTAAATCGCAATGACAAGTTTCATACAAAAATATACAGTATTAGTGTAATAATATATACTATGCCCAAACAATATAGGATGTTTAAAGGTGGTGGATTAAAACTGGTGGATCTCAAGGGCACTGTAAAACAATTTTATTCTTTTTTAGCTTCCACATCTTTTTTCCATTGATTTAATCTTTGTGCTTATGACTATATTTTACATACAAGAATGTTAGTTTTTTGACATTATCAAAAAAAAGTTTTCTTAGCAAGTTCTTATGATGATATTGTACAAGTAAGTTTAGTTTTTTTTTAGATATTATTTAGATAGCAAGTTCTAAATTTATACTCTTTTTTTTAATGACTTATAAACTATATTACTTGTGATATGAGATATGATACGGAGAAACATATGGAAAAAGCATAGATAATAGATTGGTTAGTACTAAAGTTTTTAGGTAGAGAATTAAATTTGTAAAAACAAGTTTAAAAACAAAGAATAAGTTGGTCACTATTAAAGTTTTCAATCAGAGAATTAAATATGTGAACACGAGTTCAAGAATGAATAATTGTATAGAATGAAGTATTTGTCGGTTTATGTTATTTCATAAGATTTATAGAAAGTCTCATTTTGCAATTTGTGGAGTCTCTTTTAGACCTAATGGTTTGGCAACAACTTCAATTGTGCACGAAGCATAAAATGCATTATTCAAATATTTCAAATAAATTATTTTAGATTAAGTGCAAGCTAATGAGGGTCTCTCATGACGCATTACTGGTAATTCAAACTTGGAAAAACAACAATCCATTAACTTGGAGGATTATTCAAGGCACTTTTACAATGAATTTGAATATGGTGTTAGAATATGAAACGTAGGAAATTGAATAAGCTTTCCAAATATGCAACTTTTATTCATAGAAATTGTGAATAACTATGTCAAATTTGATTTTTTCTAACAATGGTATCTTATTTTTCCAACAAAATATAAGGTATGTGTTTTTGTTCATGCAGGTGTTGAGTATCTTAATGATGCAATTTCATTCCAAAAACTTGTATACTTGTAGAGAACCATTTTTTCTCGTGTTGTGTATTTTTTGGAAATTTATAATATTAATTTTATATTTTTTTAAAATTATCAAAGTCAACATATCCTTGAAATTAAAATGTCTTTTCTTCATGCAGGATAAGAGGATCTTAAGATTATCACAACAATTTTTTTTATTTGTTTTTTTTTCTTCCAAATTGTAGATATTGTTCTCTAGTATCACATATAACTCATTCAAGAAATGGTTAATCCGACAAAAAGTTATAGTAGAAATAAGAGAGGTATTTATTCTAGGATTTTGATATATGTCAAGACAAAAATAGTAAACATTATTAATTTATAAAAAAAAAAATTGTATATTTGGAATTTGCACAACCAACTCTATCTGTGTATGTAGTTTTTTCAATAACTGAATTATGTATCCTATAGAAAAATAACGTCAAAAACATAGATATGGAGAGGAATTCATAAAAATGGAGGTTTTTATGTATTTGCAAACCAAACCACTAAGTTTGTTATCCTGAACCTAAATCTGAGGCAACCAACTCAGCAAACACATATGCTAGAGTTGTCACTCTCACCCCCCAAAAAAAATAAATTCAAATAATGTGCGTGCCTTAGGAACGCACACGCGTTTTTAAAGCACGTGAGCATTCAAGCGTACACGTTATTAACAACATGAACATGTGTGTGTTGTTGTTAACATAAAT
>JZKD02S0398287.1:199820-210803 GCA_000966675.3 Picea glauca | reverse complement strand
AAGTTTACCATGGTTATCATAATTATCAAGAGCATGCATGCCCTTATGCTCATTATAGACACATAACATGGTTTTCCCATGTGTTCATGGTGGATTCCTTAGATCTAGGTGCTCATGTGAAGAAAAGGAAACAAAGGGATCAAATTTGTATTATTGGAATTCAACTATTATTATAAATTTCAAGGTAATTTGGGAAGTTCAATTGTTGACAACTCATATAGCATATTTGAGTTGAATTCTTACTCTACCAACTAACACATTGGTAGGGAGAGGAGATTTCCCTTCTAGTTGATAAAAACTAACTTTAGGCACTCCAAACTACAAAGGGAGACTGATAGATAAGGAGAGGAGACACATGAGCCTTTAAAACAATTTCCTCTCCCTCTCCCATATGGGTAACTAAATTTAATTTCTCTTGAATGACTCCTTTATGTACATGTACTTCTATCTATTCTTATTCACCCTCAAATACTATTCTTAATACAATCAACCAGGCATAATGTTTAATTGTTTCACACTTTTTATGAATAAGTGATATATAAATATATACTTTTCATTATGGTTTTTTAATAACATATTCAGTGTAGAGCTAGAGTCATTTTGAAAAAACATGCAAAATTTAATAGTATTTTGTGTAGAGTTAGAGTCATATTGAAAACACATGCAAAATTTAATAGTCTTATGTATAGAGCTAGAGTCATCTTGAAAAAACATGCAAAATTCAACAACCTTCTGTGTAGAGCTAGAGTCATCTTGAAACAACATGCAAAATTCAATAGTATTATCAATTATAAATTGAGGCATTGGAATGAGTATCTGAATGAAATTTATTGTTTTATTTGTATGTTTTTATTTGTAATGTCACCAACCCCCTAGTTCTCATTTGGGTGGATGGGGTGTACAAATTTTTCTTTTTCCCAATTACTTTATTTTTCCCTTCATTCCTCGTAGAAATATTTTTCTCATCGAGAGATTTCCAATGACTGTAACCATGCTCAATTCTGAGCTCTGAATCAAAAGTTACGGCCCTCCAAAGTTTTTGGGCCTTCTACCTTCTATTCCACCTTAGTGACACATAACATCCTATTACACGTTCCATCCTATGTGGCACAGACATGGCATCTTCCACATCACTCCACGGAACCACACCTATCATACATCCTAATTATGTCCCCGATTCTATCAGAACCCTTTCATCAGAGTGTTTCCACTCCAAACTAATCTGCACACTCTGACAGCTGAGTCCAATAGCTTTCACCCTGATGGATCATACGATCTTGGAGATCCAATGAACTATGACTCTTATTGCCTCAGAATCCTTAAATTTCATGCCATTTAATGTCCTTCCCCTTTCTCGTCATCCTCACACCGGTGCAAACCATGAAAGATCGTCGATTGTCATGCATCTTAGCCACCCTCTGATCAATGGTTGGGATCATCCCTTGGATTACTCTATTGAAGTGTAACCTCCATGCAGTTTGCAATGTACTCTGACTAGTACCTCTCCAATGGATGAATAAGATCCCATTGTCTCCTCCTCTGATAGATCTAATGATGCATAATGATTCTAATCCTCTCCTGTCGGATCCCCTTACAATTGTACCCTGTCACATGCCACCTAGGCCTTTTTTGCCATCGTGTACCAGCCACTTGGGATTTCATTTCCACCATGTACCCACCACTTGGTGTGACATGTGGCACTTAGACCCTGCCATAATAACCTCCTCCAAGTGTCGAATCACCTTGACACATGGCACCATTTCCATATGACAAGTGGACCCTCCACATGGACTGACGTGGTGTACAAATTAGTGCTGACCACTGGCACTTATGTTGGGTGCTAACACCTATCCTTTGTGGCTTGGGTAGGTGACATCATCCTTGTCAGTATGAGGTCACCTTCCTCATATCCTTGCCTGGGTGAGAACCCCAAGATTGATGGTGGCTATTGCTTCTTGACCCTCACCGATATACAACCACGATTACTCCTCAAAGTCTTCCCATCGGTGTACCTTAACCAAGGTTACACTGAAGGCCTAAATCTGATGATTTCTCATGATATAATCCCTGCGCTGAATTCAATGACTAGGATTTACGATGGTCACCCTAGGGTTATTTTTCCCATTTATCCAACTTTTATCCATCGACCCAATCAACTATTAACACCTATCGACCCACGAACATGCCATCATCCATGCTATCATTCCTAATCAACATGACATTACCATGGTGTCATTGTGACATAACTCCCATTTTTTCCTAGATCAAACAAAACCCATGGCAATCTACGAACAAGATTTCTCCTCGGTTGATCATCGATCTACAGTCTAGATCACTCAACGCTATTCCGATGGATCCAACAGTGGAGAAGGCTCCTCAAGGACTTTCCATCGGAGTACCATATTCATTACTACTCCGACGTCCCTACTACAATCAACAACTCATATTGTTATACACCCATCCCGATGGATCTAACAACCGACATAACTCCAACGATCAACGATCACGATTGAATTGTTGAACTGAGATCAATGATTGCAATTTTGCTAGGGAAAAACACGAGATTTCTTATTTTTAAGAGTCTTAACCAGGCTTAGCTGAATTTGGGACTTCTTCCTAGAAAATTCTAAGGCTAGTTGGCCTTCCATAAGATCTGTAATTCCTCTTAAAATCGACAGACATACTGCAATTCATGATTTAACCCGTAATTTTCATAGTCCATAGAGCTAAACTTCGTTTAGCGATTTTTTCAAACAGGTTGTAGACCTGCTATGATTTCACATCTGCACTTTACGTTCAACTCATACATGCCCTAGTATATGAACCTATGGCTCTAATATAGGCATAATGATGACAATGTGTGTGTGTGTGTATTATAATAGTAGACATACACAAGTATAATTACAACTGTAAATGCCCACAAACAAAGAATTTATAAACATGTTCTTCGTACAATTCAAGGTGTAATTTTGGATTTCATAACCATAATGGATAATACATGTTTACAATTCATGTACAATTGTAACAACAAAATATTGAATATAAATAGTACAGTAAATACCTATAATAGTAATGCATAAACATTTACATAGTAATTTAAGTAAGCACATATTGGACACTTATTTATATAAAAGAGAGACCAACTGCATGTAGACCTCCAACTTTCCTCCCAGCCATAGACTCTGTTCCTCATAAGCCAACAACAGGTCACCCCTAAGTCAGGCATAAACTCCACTTGGGGTAAAAGGATTCTTATCCCAAACAAGGTCTCTCCGCAACAATGCTCATATTTTATCTCAGGTGCCAAGTTTAAAATCCATCCTACAGTCTCTAATTTCTCCACATGCTTGTCCCACCCAGCGAGTGTGCCCCATCGACTGCCCCACTTCCCTTCTGGGCTTCAACAACAAGCCAGACATGAAATCACAGAGTAATGTAACTACAACTTGGCACCTTTTGGGAAACAATTCCCAACAATTCTCTCACCTAGAGAGAATTCTTATGGCCCTGACAACCCTCCTCTTTGACAACACTTTTCTCACTTGGAGAGAAGGATCATGGGCCTGAAAACCCGTGTCTTCAACTACCCACATGCCTAAAAACCCACCTCTTCAATTCAACCTACAAGAAACACTCACTACAATAAGATTATATCTCTCCAGTACAATAATGGATAACAACAGGCACTAATGGTAGATGGTAGTAGAGTACAAATGTTGACAACAGAGAGTGATCCTCTCCACCCCTCTATGAGAATGATAGGTAGCCCTCTAAAATGCACTAAGTTTCCCCTTTATATATGCATGTTCATGAGATGACACTTTTCACCTCATAAACCTCTAATCCAGGTGGATATTGATGGCCACCGACCTTTTCCAATTGGCTCAAAACAATTTTCTGGCAATTTTGCTAATTTACTATTTTTGGCAGTTTTTTGGGTCTTGAACTTCCAGATCCGTTTTGAGGCCCTAAACGACGTTTATTGGGCATCAAACCTCCGACGAAAATGAGTCTGTTCCGGACTTGATATTCATTGTCAGCAGTTGTAGTCCTTAGATAGATATTTCAGATGATGTATCAAGTGCCCCAAATGAAGATCGTATGCAAAAGTTACGCCCCTGGGAAGTTGACGTATCAACTACCCCCATCAGGGCCTGGAAACCTTTTGGCTTTTCATCTTCCGGGGTTATGGTTTTGGATTTTACTTATGTTAAAAATGCCTTTGGAGACTCATTTTAATAATCAACTTCTTATGAATGTGAGTAGCCATCACATCTCTTCTCAGAGATAAGCTTCCACCATTCTAGCGAATCTTTCACTATGTATTTTTACAGTCTCTATACATTTCTTTCATTAATATAAATAATGTATTATTTTATCTCTGTGTTTATGGTTTCATATTTGATACATTTCTGTTATATTATTGGATATCTATGATATCTCCGTGCAATTATTTATTATATCTTCGCTCTCATTTCGTGCCGAAAAATAATTCGGATTAGTGGTATCAGAGCATGTTGCTCTTGATCGTTTTTTTTTTCAGTGCATGTCCCCGGTGAGGTCCAAGTATAGAAAGTTGGGTCTCGATCTTGTTTCTCTTGAAGTCAATCAGTCTCGCACACCCAAGAAACCCTTCATGGTGAAAGAAAATAAAAATGACAGAGCAGACGATCCTATCAATCTGTTTCTTGAGAAAGCTATCACGTGGCAGAGGGACGAAATGATGGAGAATATTTCCCACATCCTTCAACGCCTGCTGATAGAAACAAGCACATCTTCATCAAACAAACACTTTGGAAGCACCTCTCCTTTCAAGGTACATGTTAATTTTGATATTCTCGTATTTGAAGGTTAGATAGATGCGGATGCCCTAGAAAAATGGTTAAATCTGTTAGAAGGTTATTTCTTTGTTCATAATTTTTCCGACATAGAAAATATCACCTTCGCACTCCTTAAATCTCTCCCCCATGTCAAACATTGGTGGGAAACTTACTGGGAGAAAAGTTCCATAGAGGAGTCTAGAATATATGGGGTCAAGCCCACTTGGTATTTTTTTGTGGATGTGACAAGGAACAATATTACCCTGTTGGAAACTATGAGGACCAGTACGTGAGATGGACCACATTGCAGAAAGAGAGGGGCCAAGTAGTTCCAGAGTTCACAAATATCTTACACACCTTGCGCACCAAGCTGGGTATCAAATATTCCGAACTACATTTGGTTCTGAAATACCATGGGGCTCTACACAGATACATCCAAACTAAATTGGATTTGTTGGGCATCTCATCACTCAGTGCTGCTTATCGATATGTTGTTAAAATCGAGTAGAAATTTAAGCACCAGAACAAATGATATTTTGGGTCTACAAATCTGCAACAACCAAAGTATGATAAAGAAGACCCTAACAAATAGTCTCTTGAAAACTAGTTCAAGCCATAGGAAAAGAAGGGTCACGGGAAGACAAAGAAGGACACCGAAAAATGGTGCGAGTTCCAAAAAATCCCCTGGAACAACACCGATGAATGTCACTCAAAAAAGTCATTGGTGGCTGGGATCAAAGATAAGGAGCCGAACCTTGATTCATAATCTAATTCTAAAAATACAAGTAAAAGACAAATCATCGACACAGACCCCACTGCTATTGTCGCGACCACAACAATTCAACCGGAAGAAACAATAGATCTTGAAGAGGGGGAACACATTTTTCATTCACAGATGTGGGTGAAGGGGAACCCACTGCATTTTATTGTTGTTAGTGGAATCCAGAAGAACCTCATCTCACCAGAGGTCGTCAAACAATTGGGATTGTCGACAACACCATACCCACAACCATACAACATCGGGTGGCTTCGCTAGAGACAAGATCTCTGTGTCAACCAACAATGTCGATTTTCATATGACATCCAACCCTTAAAGGATGAGGTATTATGTGATGTTTCCCCACTTGATGTCTGCGATGTTCTCTTGGGCCAACCATATATGTGAAGCGCCATGTTGTTTATGAGTCTCGACCTCGCAATGTCATTGTTTCTTTGGGGGGTCATCTCTACAGAATACTAGAGGTAGTTACGACTACTGTTCCACCTAAACAGTGTCTCAAGGTAGTATCTCATACTACAAAATTCATCTTCTTCACAATCTGTTCAAAAGGTGAATAGAAGGATACTACAACCACTTCAGCCTCGACCCAAGCACCTTCTATCCACTAGAAGCAGGTCGACAAGATTGCAACAAAGTGTAAATATTCCTTCTTCACACATGCATCTCATGTACCCAGACTGGTTAAAAAGGTCCAACCCTTCTAGCCACATGTTCATGACAACCTTCAACAAGCTAAGCAACACAACTTCTCCAATAAGGAAAGCAACTCATCAAGATGTAGATTCAACAAACACTTTTCCCTCTCCCCTGGCACTCAACGCAATGGATACCATTGCTTCCTAAGGAAGGAGGATTGATCCAGGTGGATATCAGTGGCCACCCACCTTTTCCAACTGGCTCAAAACAATTTCTGGCAATTTTGGTAATTTACTATTTTTGGTAGTTTTTCGGGTCCTGAACTTCCAGAGTCGTTTTGAGGCCCTAAACGACGTTTTTTGGGCATCAAAGCTCCTATGAAAATGAGTTTGTTCTAGACTTCATATTCACTGTCAGCAATTGTAGTCCTCAGATGGATCTTTCTAATGATGTATCGAAGATCGTATGCAAAAATTACGCCCTCGGGAAGTTGACGTATCAACTACCCCCATTGGGGCACTTTTGGATTTTCGTCTTCCGGGGTTAGGGTTTTGGATTTTAATTATGTTAAAAAGGCCTTTGGATCCTCATTTTAATAATCAACTTCTTGCGAATGTGAGTAGCTGTCACATCTCTTCTCAGAGATAAGCTGCCACCATTCTATCAAATCTTTCACTCTGTATTTTTATAGTCTCTGTACATTTATTTCATTAATAGAAATCATGTATTATTGTATCTTTGTGTTTATGGTTGCATCTCTGATACATTTATGTTATATTATTGGATATCCGCGATATCTCTATGCAATTCTTTATTATATCTTCGCTCTCATTTCGTGCCGAAAAATAATCTGGATCAACCTCTCTTGCACCCAATTGGTGGTTCATTCGCTTTCTTTGGGAACTTAAGATAACTAGATATATATCATCAAGTAAGTTTAGGAATATTATTAAAATATTCCCTAGGCCTAAGCCCCCTAGGGGCTAAACTAGATATATATTATCAAGTAAGTTTAGGAATATTATTAAAATATTCCTTGGGCCTAAGCCCCCTAGGATTAGACCCATTTCTATACTCTTAGCCCCTTTTCCCTTTTCTAGTGGAGTTTATGCTCCCTTACTCTTTTTTTTGGTTGGTCTATAACAATGGTGTGATTTTATTAAATTCAGAGTGTGGTTACATAATACACAAGATAGGCCCACAAGCCTTCTAACATCCATCTCATCAGCCTAATAACCACACAGACACTCTGGCCTCAAAGTATCATGGCTCACCAAATTATATGCACAATTACAACTGGGCCAACCTGAGGTATTACATTCCCCTCCCCCTTATTTATGCATTGTCGTTAGTGCATGACATACAATGTACATTTCTAAAATTGTTCAAAAAACTCCATGCTTTTTCTATTGAAGCTTGTTATCCTTCTGGTCTTGTCTTCATACTTCAACTAGAAGTCTTTTCCTCTTTTCCACATAGCTACTTTAGTAACAATTTATCTCACTGGAACATTCTTGTACTTATCTTTCCTTGTTTCACTCACCCTTTTAGGCTTAGGTATCCCTTCACTGATATACAATCCTTCAATGATCCATCTTGCCAAGCATTTCATACACAAGGAGAGTGTCAACTTATTGACAGATCCTCCACTAAGGTTTTGCAATTATAGGACTCTAGTGTCCCCAACTGTATCTCCTCTTCCCAAGCATTCCACCTATAATAATATTATCTCATCTACAGTACATACATACAGTAATCAAGAGTCAATATTATAAAATTTCATTTAGAAATTCAAAATTTCCCAAAATATGAAATTCCATGTCATATTTGCTTGGTTGTTTCTACAACATGCATTAGTATTCATGATGGCTACCAATAGTGTCACATTTGGGACTACTTACCTACATTAATTATGTCTTGCACTCAACCAAAATTAGATTGTCAGTACTTCATGTACAATATGATTTTATTGTAATATTTACAAGAGCTCACAAAGCAATCTCATAATGGTTTACAATTAAAATTTAATTACAAATAACCATCTATTTGATTAGAATGAAATTATGATTTTTGAATATATGTATCATCAACAATCAACTTTTCCTTATCATAATAAAAAAAATTATTACATTGTTTCCCTGAATAGAAAATTCCCCGTAGTCCATCTTTATGTGACTACTTCACGCTGCAACTCTCTTGCTACAATTTCTAATAGCTGCTGAAAATATTTCCCACCTCATGGATTAGTATTAACTACATCATATAAATTGTTAACATAGTCGTTTCTACAAAATATATTGTATACATGCATTTCTAAAATGCATTCCCTGAAGTCTTCAAGCATACACACTCTATGTTAGCATACATGAGTGCAAAATTAACATGTGTTCACTATGCATGAATACAACTCTCCATGCATTTATACTCAATGCATTCTTGCATTGATTTCTTAATTCCATTCATATAAGCCATGCAACTTACCATGGTGAATTAAGGGGGGTCTGACCAATGCCTCAACCCATCAGTCATACTCTTTCCATTTCTTGTGCAGTCATTTGGATATTTGTGTGGCACTATATCCTTTCCCAATCCAATCATGTTATGGCATCATTCATGAGTAGCTTTAATAGAATTCTAATATTTTTTTATAACATGTTATACCACTTAATTGCTTTGGTTATTAACCCATAACCAATGTGACCATGACATATTATTGTGTCACATGAATGCACTCAAATCCTAACAACTTTTGTTGTTAACAAGGACCCTTGGCCTTTACCATACTGCATGGTATATAATCCATTAGTGCATTCAAATCAAACAACAATATTACTTCACAATAACCTCTAGCTGAGGAAATTTTAACCTAGACTTCCTATTGTTATTATGTAGCATAATGCATAAAAATTAATACATGCGTAGCTATCATTAATGAATTATTGCTACTTGAGTAGCTGACATCAATAGGTGCTTCCATGCCTCCTTTGTTAGTCTTAAATTCAACATTTCAGTTCATTGTTGCTTCCTTCATATGTATAACTTCCATAGGTAGCAATATCGTCCGAACCACTTGCAATCATGCAATAATCTCTCTTTCCTAGCACAACAACCATCGTTAAATTCATATATATATATATATATATATAGAAAATTGGCATTAGTTACTGCATATATTTTTATAAAATATCCCAATAATGCATCATTAACATTCTTATAAATGCATGTGCATTCGAGCTTCCTTGTGCTAGGTATGGTTGTCCAACATGCCATAGATTAATTGTTGTTACAAGAATTGTAGCAAGTTATATCAACATTCGCAACTCTCTTTGTTGTTTTTGGTTGTTCTCAGTTCTTAATATAATCATTGCACACACTACTACATATTGAAAAATTTGCAATGACCACTTGCGTCGAAAGTACTCCTTTCGTCACAACATGTAAGAGAAAAAGTTCATTTTTTCTAAATCCACCACGTAATCATCGCTATCTCGATGCCAACAGTTTGACCAAATTAGCATGGTCAAAGTTTGTCTCAAGAGTGACAACTGTTTCTTTCCCGTCTCTCTTGTGACAGACTTTGACCATGCTAATTTACCTTAAAATTGACCGTTGAAAATGACCTAAACTTCTTGCGACAACTGTAGTTTGTCTGTCGCTCTTGTGACAAACTTTGACCATAATAATTGACCTTGAAATTGACCGTTGAAAATGACCTAAAATACCTAGGTGGAAATGAAATATTTTTAGGTCACTATCGTCGCAATTGTGACGATAGTGACCTAAAATTGGCCTATAAATATTTGATGACTTAAAGATGTTGCGACAATCTTGCTATAACAACGACGGTTCCGAAAGGGTATTTTTGTGCGGAAAAATGTTGTAGAATGTTGTTAGAGACGGGGAAAAAAGTAAAGCGGGTGAAAAGGGTGATGGTAGATGTTATTTCCCTTCTAAAAGATGTTGTCTCAGACGTCCCGTAAGAATTTTAATAGAAACAACTACAAAACATTGTAGGAAATATGGTCACGTTGATGGCGGATTGAATGAATATCGTCCCATGGTAATTAGCTATATATTCATTATCTTTTTTTATTTTGTCAATTTTATATAAAATTTTATATATATGTATATATATTGTTTGAATGTTTGTTATAGTATACACTAATTTTTCATGATTGTTTGTAATTATAAAGTTAGAGTTTCCCTCTAACTTTCTGCAGCATATTGCACCAAGTATTAGTAGAAATGATGTTGTACATGCTGAGGAACATCCTCATGACCAAGCAAATGAGGATCTCATGGAAGAAAATGATGGGACAAATCAAGTTAATGATCCCATGGAAGAAGATGATGGGACAAATAAAATGATCCAAGATTTTTTTTCGCAGTTGGATGAGGATGGGGAAAATGCTGGTATTTATGATGAACCTCTATTAGAAAAAGAAAATAAACGACTTTATGAAGGATCAAGAGAAAATCTTATCTCCGCTACATTGTTGCTGGTGAACTTAAAGGTTATGAATAATTTTTTGAACACTTGTATGACACATATACTAAGGTATGCAATATGTTTCATATAATACTATACATAAATGTTGATTTTTTTATATTTGTTTTTAGTGTTAATTAATGTGTAAAATAAGAATGCAATTTTTATGATTAATATTCTTACATTAACTAGTTGTTTGTTATGTTGTAGATTGTTAGGTGAATTTTTGTTACCATCATCAAATATTTTACCTCGCA
>JZKD02S0398287.1:114710-130554 GCA_000966675.3 Picea glauca | reverse complement strand
TGTAAAGAATCCAGTGCCGTATCAAGAGTCTCGGGCCCTTTAAAGGCAGGGTTCCACTCTTGCGACACACCTGACAGAGATTACTAGTTTCCGCCTGAGTAGTCGGCCAAGAGCCTATCTAATCTTCTTTCGAGAAGACATAAGACTAAAAGCCTTTCTTTCTGTGCAGAAATAGTAAACTCTACTATTGGATTCTTCCATCTGTGACTGTACTGTACTTAACACCTGGTGTCATTTTCGTCTTACAACTGCTAGTTGTATGCCTTATGTCTAGGGGAGTTTATGGCTTGTTGTCACTGTGATATGTCGGGGTCGTTTTGTTGTGTTCATCTTGCTTGCGACTTGTTCGAGGTCAGGTTACTAGTTTCTGCCTGAGCAGTCGACCAGGAGCCTGTCTAATCTTCTTTCGAGAAGACATAAGACTAAACGCCCTGCTTTCCTATGCAGAAATAGTAACCCTAACACCATGGATTCTTCCCTCTGTGTTCTTACTATGCAACCCCAGTATGTCTTAATGTTTGTGTTGTGCGCCTTATGCCTAGGGTCGTATATTGTTGCAGTTACTCGTTGTGTGCCTTTAGTCTTCTTGTGCTGAACCTCGTGGTTGTGTCTTGTTGGTTGTCGATTGGCAACGTAGAGTCAAGTGTGTTTGTTACTTCCACACACGCGCACACACCTTAAACAAAAAAAAAATTGCACCTGTTCTCAGAGTTGTTGCGTAACGAGGAGGTTCGTTACAAAAGAGTAATGTTATAGGTTGAAAGTGATTTTAGCAGGAAGGGAGTTTAGGTGATAGTGAGTTCAAGTATCAATTCATGAAATATATTCCCCAACATGACTCTAATGAAATTTGGGGTTGTAGAGGCATTTCATCAACCTATGTGGCCACATTTCATCCCCATTAGGCCGATCAGGAAGGGTTTCTAGACTCAAATATTACTCACACACCCACTCTATATATCGACCCAACTCATCCTCATTTAGTTTTGATTTTCTTGGTCTAATGTTAAAGCAAACAACTATTAAAATACATTGTACTAGGGATAGAGTACATGATGGGCAACAATGACCTGTGAATGGGGCCAATGTTGAAATTTTTTCAAAATGTTTCTATATGTACTAAAATTTGACATGGATAGACTCTTTGTATGCCTTGACGATATGGGAGGGTTTCCAGACTCAAACATCACTCACAGACCCAACAAAATCTAACATGTTCCTGAGGAATAATTGTATGTACACCGTGAAAGTCGTAATTCCTTACTCTTTTTGTGATGCAATTTCCACATGAAGGATTCATTGTCACCATCAATCAATGCTCATATTATGATCCACAACCACATTTTTGTTTTAACTAAAACAATTATTTTTATTTGAAGATTGAGACTGGTTGGGTCGAGGCCTAATCAATCATCATTACAAGGGAGAAACTTCCCACTTAACCTGATTACAACATTTCCCAATCTTACTATATTATGAAGGTTCCAAAGGATTTTACCACCCCGTGCCAGATTTGCAAGCTCGGGGTCTCTTACCTGTAATCCTCCTTCAGAATATGGGCATTTGGCAGTTTCCCAATTGACAAAGTGATATTTCTTTTGATTGCCTTTTCCTCCATGCCAGAGGAAGTCTCTGATCATCTTTCAAATCTGAGACATGACCGCCTTTGGATAAAGAAGGAAGGAATCCTGGTAGATTGGTAAGGAGGATAGAACCAATTTTATGAGGGTGATTTTTCCAGCATTAGAGAGCCACTGTCCACCCCAGGCTGATATTTTTTCTTTGAATTTGCTTATAATTTCAGTCCACAATGAAGACTTGTTGGATCCCAGAGATAAGGGGAGTCCTAGATACTTTATTTTTTCCCAAGAAGCATAGCCCGAGAACCCCAGGTATAGGGAAATTCTCCAAATTTTTTGTTGTTTTGCATTCCACCCATATACTGCACTTTTCTTTTTATTGATGAGTGCTCTGGAGATACTGCATAAGATTTGAAGAATTTCACTGAATTGTTTTGCAATCTTTATGGAAGCTCCGCCCAGCATGAGGGAATCGTCTGCAAAGAGGGCATGATTGATTGGATCATGACCCTTCTTTAGCCTAATACCTAGGACTGAACCAGTCTTATTTTCAGCAGTCAACTTCCTACTTAATGTATCTTCCATGAATATGTACAGGAAGGGGGAAAGAGGGCAACCTTGCATTAATCCCCTCGAGGCTTGAAAATAGTTTGTTGGTCTTCCATTCACTAGGGGGGATATCCAAGGATTTTCAGTACAATATTTGATCAAATTAACAAATTCAGAGAAAAAACCAAAAGAGAGAAGGACTTTATAAAGGAAGGAGACGTTTACCTTGTCAAAAGTGTTTTCCATATCGAGCTTTATCAACATCCCTTGATCTCGTCATTGGTGACTAGAGTGCATGGCTTATTGAACTTGAATTACATTGTCAATAATATGTATCCTTTTGACAAAACCACCATGCATGGGGGAAATGAGATTCTCTGGTAGAGGCTTGATTCTATTTTCTAGAAGCTTGGACATAATTTTGTAAGAAGCATTGCAGAGTGAGATAGGCTTGAATCTTTCAAAGGAGCCCAGATTAACTTCTTTGGGAATTAAATCTAGGAAAGTGGAGTTAGTTTTGCCTCCCAATTTGGCTCTTTGATGGAAATATTTAATCATCCTTAGCAAATCAATCTTGATTATATCCCAGCAAGCTCTGTAAAAATGGATTGAGAAACCATCTGGTTGGGGCTTTGTCAGGCTCCATGGTCCAGATGACATTGCAAATTTCTTCTTCAGTAAATGGCTTCATGAGTATTGAGTTGTCATCCTTGCTTATGAGAGAGGGAATGTGTGAGAGGAAGTCTGAGTTAGTCTCTTTGCAGCTAGAGCCTTCTTCCTTGTAAAGGCTCTGGAAGTGTATTTTGGTTGCTGCTTTGAGCTATTCAAAACCCTAGTGTATCGTTCCATCTGAAGACGCAATTTTAGAAATGTGATTTCGGGAGAGGTGGGATCTACATTTCCTATGAAAGTAGGAGGTGTTTCAATCTCCATATTTTATCCACAAGCTGCGAGATTTAAGCCTCCAATATTCTTCTTCATGGCAAAAGGCAAAAAACGTTTTTCTTTGAGCAACTTGTTCTTTCTATAAATTTGAGTTGAAGATGACCTTGGACTCCATTTCCACTTGAAAATATGATAACTGATGGAAAATCTCTTGTCTGAGAGTAAAGGGGGTGTTAATTGGATTTTTAACTCAAGCTTTTAGTGCATGTTTTGTTGCCTTTAATCTCTACTCCCACACAAAGCTTGGAGACCCTGAAACTGGAGAGGACCAAGAAGATTGGATAGTTTCAAGGAAGACCTCCTTATATATCCAAAGAGGGATGAACCAAAAAGGAATTGGGCCCATATTCTCTTCTTCTTCCAAATTCAAGAGGATAGGTTTGTGATCAGAAGTCAGTTTTGGGAGAATTTTGGAAGAGATTATCCTTCTTTCTTGCAGGAATGAGCTCTGAATTAATAATCTATCCAAGCAAGCTAAGATGTGATCAGCCCTTAGTCTATTATTTGTCCAGGTGTAGATTCCTTTCAAAGGCTTGAAATCAAGGAGGTCCCACTAATGGACTAGCTCCTCAATGAAAGGGAGAATTTGGTCCTTGCCACTATTGCCTCCTCTCTTTTCTTTTGGATTGAAAACTAAGTTTAGATCTTCGGCTAGTATTATGTTTGAAGGAGAGAAGATATCTAAAAAATATGATAATGATTGAAAACAATCTTTATTTTCATAGTATAGGACAGGTACATAAATATTGAAGAGTGAAAGGGAAATCTTACTTGAAGTATGTTGGAGTTCAGTGAAAATCTAGTGTTGAGTCTCGAAAGAACTTTCTAAATGAAACTTTTCCTTCACCCACAAGGTTGCAAGGCTAGCTAAGGATCCCCTTGCACTGATGGCTTTCCCAAAAAAATTATTTCATTTTTTATTGTTGATTTCTAGAAGGGTATCCCCTTCAATTTTGGTCTCTTGGAGCAAGAGGATCTTGGGAGAGTTGATTTTCAGTAGGTCTTTTACTGCTTTGGCCTTCAATGGATTACCCAAGCCTCTGCAATTCCAAGAGACTATATGCATTATTTATTGGGGTTGGAGTGGGTAGGACCTCCCTTGGGCGACCTTGTTTTGGTATTTCTTCCGATGGACATCTCAATGGTGGATTGGATTCCTTGCATTTTTTGTCTCTCCGCTTCTTCTTCACTTTATTCTTTGTGACATTTTCTCCCTGCTCTTTTTGAGGGTATCTCGAAAGAATCATCCTCTGAAGATACGGAGTTTTCCATAGGTTTATTTTTTAGATCCACAACCACATTTGAACGAAGATAATGTATCACCTTTAGTGGATCATACATATATAGTCTATCCCTACTAGTTAGTTGGAAAGACCTCCTTCACAATTGAATTATGTGGCCACTTCCACCATTTTTTTTAAATATCAACTCCCATAAATAATGAGCCTTTGACTCATTTTCATGACTTAGGGAGATAGATTAAAAATGGAAATTTATCCTTAAGGAAAATGGCTTTATAAAATTCCCATATTCTGAATATCTAGAATCCCAAGAATGGAAAGTGGCTTTATAAAATTCTTATGGAAAGTAGTATCGTGTGAGAAATTGATCATCAACTATTTCTTTGAGGGTATTCATCAATTCATCCAACATTATAATCCTTTGATCACATACCCATTATTCCTTTTGCATCAAATTTATTGAGACTACATCAACACAAGTTTGCATAAACACCTTTCTTTCCTTTGTTATAATTCCTTGAGATTGAAAAACCAATTTGTAATTATTAACAAACTCCTTTCCAATGTTCCCCTGGTCAATGATTCTATTTTTTTTATTTAGAGGGCCTTAATATGATTCAAAAATTCCTTGGAATTCAAATCTTTGAAAAAACTCATAGTAGGCTTCTCACATGTCTTAAGACAATGGAACCCAAATTTGATTTGGGACCCCCTTATTTTATATGTCTCATCAACCTTTAGTGTTTGTCATTTTTTGGTCAGTTTTTATTCACTGAAGGGATAAGCTGAGGAATTATTGAAACTTCCTCGAGCTATTAAAATATTTCCTTTTGTTTTATTCTTCTAAATGTCACCAACTATCTACCATAACATCTAAGAAAGGAAATGATTTTTCTAATGGAATATTCCCACCAAAGAATTCAACCTTTGTTCCCTCGAGAACTTGGACTTAGGTTCCATATTATTTTGATAGCTTCAACACATTATTTTTGCTTCAAATTAGAGATGTTCAACTTGAATTAAGATTTCAACACCTTAGGATTTCAAATCCCTAGGAAATGGAGAAAAATATCAACTAGTGATTAGATAAGGTGATATATCCCACTACCTAAACTAACCATATTCTATCATGGTGAAAGAAGAAGAAGAATTTATGATCTACCTAATATTTTCAAAACCTACTTATTTGTTTTTTTGGAATATACTAACTGAACCAAAGCCCCAGTGAAGTTTTTGACATAATTTGGCCAAATTACTCAAAGTATTGAATAAAGTTTAAACCTAGTAACTCTAACTCTTATAAACACAAAAAAAAAATTCATAAGAAAAATATCTTACTCTCTAAACCATGGATTTGTGATAGGGGTTAGTAATCCCCCAAAATTTCCATGATATTATCTTCATTGGAAACCTTAAAAAAAAAACTTCCTATTTTTTTTTCCACTCAAAAAGTGTCAAACAGGTTTTGAGGATTCACAATATGCATATGGGGTGAGAAATAATCAATAAAATGCATGTTTATTGGCTTCTTACGAGAGTCACTACACATGGATGTTTGAGAATAAACCAAATTTTGGGGTGGATAACTCCCCCCACTCCCCTATTTGAACAGCAGGTTAGGAAGTGCTAGGTTTTTCCCTAGACACACCAAGGCTAGAAATCTTCTCTTGGATCAAACCTAGTATGGATATGTAACTAAGATATTCTTCTATGGCTAAGAAATGGATTCAAAGTTTTTGGCCTAGTGGATACCCCCCTTTTTAACCACTTTCATCCATCCATTAATGTCTATATGCAATCAATCAAGCAATCCCTCTTTTCAATCATTGTTTAATCAACACCATAAAAATATTTGCTTCCATAAAGCTAATTGTTGGGGTAACTAAAGCTAGTATAATTTGAAAGAGGATCATCTAAACATAGCAATAGATATTTCCAAAGATCTTTCTTGCAAAGATAGCTTCCTTTCACCAATTTTGTGTCCTACTAGTGATTGGTCTCCATAAAACATTTGTCCCCACTTTACACTTCAGAGAATACATTGAATATGAGTTTGAATCACCACTTGGGAGGCCATTGGAGGATTCTTAAAATTATATTTCAATTTATCACTGATGACTTGTGAAACAAGTTTGAAACCCAAATCATACGAGTTTAAAACTTTTTCCAATGCACACTTTTATTATCATCATCATTGAAAAGTTTCTTTGTTTGATTCCTACTATATTGTTTCTTTCAAATATTCTATATAAGTAGATAAATTGGGTTTTGGGGAAATGAGAGTGATGTGATGATGAAGGCCCAAACTATTATCCTTATATAATTCCAATCTTAGAATGCTCAAGAAGGAATGAAAAGGGAGATCAAATGATGGAGAAAACTTATATATACTAGGGGGGGTGATACTACCAAAGCCTGTTTCTATTAAGGAACATTGACTGGGAGAGGTTCTTTGTGACAAACAATTTCATACTTCAAATAAACCTTTAAAAATAAGGATAGTATCATTCTAACATTCAAGGATTTAGAAGATAGTTCTACATAATATTAGGGAGTGAGAGCGGGTGAGGCTATTCTAACCATATCTCATCGGCATTATCAATTAATATATTTTTTCATAGGAAAAAAACAAAGGATAAGGAGACTTTAGGGGAGGGAGGAATGGACCTAGATCAAAATGTGAGGCAGGTGAAGTCTAGTCAAGGGATAAAGTCTATTTACATATAGTAAAAGAGTAATCATATGAAGGAGTTCCCTCTATCATACAATAATGCATCAAGGAGGCCCTTAAAGTAGGGATGACCTCTAAAAATAGGAAGAAATGACATATCTCTTCATAAATATTAGGGGTATGAGAGGACCTGAAAGAAGAACCCCCTTAAGAGTTTAGTCTAGATGTATAGACTGATTAAAATTTTTATTCAAGAAAATATGTTATGGTAGGGATATGTGATAGGTCATGGGAAGGAACTCATCATACCAACTTAAACATCACCTCTTCTTAGACCCAACCATCATTTTCTCATTATATATTTGGCATCTCAATAAGGAGGTAAATTTTGTTAATTGTTGCAAACTTAGTCATAGTAGGAAAAATCATTGATTAAATAATATAATTGGTAGATCCTTCCCATCTTAGGATGTGGTATGTGGTGGGGGGTCTTGAATTTAGAGATGAATATGGGTGAGATATTGGGTGAAGGGAGAAGGTAAGAGGATTTAGTAGGATTTTTTTCTTATATTATTGAAGAAAAAGGTTTGGTGAATGTGGAACCTTTGGAGCTCAAGAAAACATGGAGCATAAATTTTGAATATGATGGAACACTAGAGGTGAGAGAGGGAGCCCTTTCCTAAGACCTCTTGTGGGCTTTAAATTTTTTGTATATTCCCCCATTATAGATTGTTAGTAAGGTTTAATATTAATATTAATATATAATACACACACAGACACATATATTAATTATGTTAAATACAATAAAAGAAAAAAGTAAAAACATAAAAACTAAAACCAAATTTAAATGACCTCGTGCCCATTCATGACTAACAAAGAAGAATCCAACACCCATTCCGACCAAGACTAGCAGAGAAGAAAAACCTCGCGGTGAGCATAGCAAAACCACTTGTTCCCTTTCTGGCCAAGACTACTAGAGAAGAAAAACCCCGCGAAGAGAATAGAAAATCCCCTCGACAACAAAATAGAGAGTCGAAGGCCCGCACGGGTGTAGACGGATTGGCAAGTGTCGTGTAAATGGAAGGAAATTTGTAAAATGAAGTCTCATGTTCGATTCTCACCTGGATTTACTTGTGCGCCATTCTTGCGGGCTGGGTGGTTGCACCTGGGGTTATAGTGGTATCCGACGGGGATCGACCCCATGTCATGTGAGTAAGAGAACCGTGAGTTGCCGATTCCCCCAGTAAAAAAAAACAAAAAAAACATAGAGAGTCGAAAGAGGCACTATCTAGAAAATTTGGACAATGATAGAGGAAGAGGAGCCCTATCTGGCCAAACCCAACAACGATTGTGGAGTGGAGATACCTAGGGGTTAACATCATGCCACCAAAATTGGTAATTTCATAGTTAAAATATCTCCAATCTCTGAGTTTTTTACTAATTAGTTACAAGCTATGAGTTATTTTCTTTTTTTTTACCAAGGGTTCCTTGCAAATTAGAGGATGGAAACCCCTCCACCAAGCCATTGCCTCCCCTCAACATCCCAACTAGTTTCTCCCTCAACCTCCTCGACCTCCCCTATAACCCCTATGTAGCTCTGAGGCTGCAAAAATTTAGGAATGAATATATGCACTAAGAAGATAAGTTCAGTAAGTGATATGACCCAAGCTCATACAAGAGATATTGATGTCATTTCTTAATTGCATGAATGATGAAAAACATTTATTTTTCATTCATTGTATGAGATATAATATTTCCTTGTATTGTCTAATTTCAAAATCCAACAAACAACCTTCCCATATAATAACTACTCCAATGCCCTAGCTATAGGCATTACATTCCACTATGAATGTCTTATTAACGTTTGGGGTGCCAAGAATTGGAGTAAGGTGCAATCCCCCTTGCATTTTTGGAATGTCTACATTGCCACATATAACCATGAAAATTATTTCTTATTTAATAGGTATGTTAGAGGTAAAACAATCTGAGCATAATTGATGAAAAAATGACGATAATATCCTATCAAGCCAAGGAAACATCAAAGGAACTTGATGTTCTTTAGTATTGGACTATCCACTATTGCTTTTATCTTTTGTGGATCTACCTTGACTTGTTCATTTGATACCACATGGCCTAGGTACTCCATTTCTTATAACCTAAAAGTACACTTGGACTTCTTGGCATACAATTTGTTATCCTAAATCATATGCAATACCTTACCCACATGTCCCATATGATCTCCAATAGTTTTTTTGTATGTCAAAATGTCATCAAAGAAAAGAAAAAATAAATTTAAGGAAACTCCTCAAAATATAATCCATAAGACACTAAAAAGTAGAGGGAGAATTAATGAGACCAACCAACATTTCTAGGAATTCATATCGGAGTTCATGAGTTCTAAAGTTTGTTTTGGCATATCTTGTTTTTTAAGGCGAATTTGATTATATCCTGAGTGGAGATCAAGATTTGTAAATAAACTACACTATGTAATTCATCTAATAATTCAATAATGGAAGGAATGTGAAACTTATATTTAATTGTGATTATGTTAAATTTCATGTAGTATGGGAACAAACTCTCTTATGTATCCGAGTGACATCACAATGAACCACATATGTTGAAAATCATGTTTAGATCTTTATATTAGCAATAAAAATAAGAATAATTTATAAGTAAAATTAAAGTAATTAGGTGTTTGTCTATATCACTGACAAGCTCGGTGATGCCATTCAATCTTATTTAGATTCAATTGGCCTTATAGCATGCCAACTTCGATGTTGTAGTTATCTAAGACTTAGCAACATTCAATTATGTCTCATTTTCCAAATGAGTCCTTACATCATGGATATAGTTCATATATCTAAGTCAATATAGCAACACTTTGGTTCAAGGGACCCCCTTGTTTTTGGGACAAGGGACCCCCTTTGCACAATGATTTGATTGTGTAGTCTAGGAAGGTGTACATAAATATGATCTCCAAAACTGAAACACATATTCTACTTAGTTTATGGAGGTGTACATACCTATGACCTCTAAGGAGAAAACACATGTTCTTAACCATTAGACCCATTAAAAATGTTGTACACCTCTAAACATATGTGAAGACCTCTATGACTTTCGATGTACACTCAAGGAAGCACAATCCTAAAGTAAAGCTCAAGACACCTTGCAAATGAAATTATTGATTTTAGAAAAGGAGGTAATAGTTGTAGATATGGATGTTGCACTTTTGGACATCAAGACTAAGGTAGATAGTTTCAATGTGTGCATGAAGTAGCTAGAAGAATTTTCTCCTTAAACAAACTTTATTCATGACTTAGTTAGTTCTTTATCAATTTAGATTTAGATTTCTAGGAAAAAGTAGTGAAAGTAATCGAAGATCATGCATTGTTCCTGCAGTTGAGTTTAGTGTAGCCTTCAAGAAGATATGATTGACCATCACTTTTTTTCAAGAAAACAAATATGTATTTTTAATAGTTTGAAAAAAATACATTGTCACATGCCCATGGTATTAATAAGTGTTTTTGAGCCCTTTACATGAATTTATTATGTACAATCCATCATCACCAAAAAACTGTAAGTCGTTCATGTTCAATTACATCAGTAACTTCTTTAAAAAGAAACAAAATGACATTAAAAAAAGTACAATAGTATTTCATCTAGAGATCAATGAAACCCTATCATTATAAAAAAATTGATACAAAAAATGTAATGGATATGGTTAGGTCCATGGTTCAAGATTATATTTTGTAGTATTTCCTTTCTATATTACTAAAATAATCGAGGTTCCTCATTCCAACCCAAATCCATCTTTTGAGATCCCATCTGTAGCGGCGATCTTGTCCCTGTAAATATGGGATAGAGATGTCTATGAGAAAAATGTTAATAGATTGAAAACTTTCTTATACAAGGGTCGTAATGGAAATACAAGGGTTGTAATGTAAAATTCATGACCGTAATTTCTTTGTGCATCCATTTGATAACCAAAACTAAATCTCCAAAAATTTGTAATTGGGTTAGACCATATTCTTGTGCAAGTTTCAGGACCAATTTTAAACCCATCAATTCAACGAAGTTGTAGTTTCTTGACCAATTCCAACTTTAAAATAATATTGTGATCTGAACATAAGTATACTATGCCTCTTGAGCCTCCCTTTGATGGGTTCCCTTGTCAGGCACAATGAAAACGATCCCATGGAATATCCTTTTTTATAGCCACTTCACCTTGCATATGGGAGATATATTTTTCCTACACCTATGGATAGGAATTTGAATTATTTAAGGACTAGACAACACATTTGTAGGGAAGTGTCTCCTTGCCTTCAAACAACTTTATATTTCTGATAATCCATACTCCCCAGACTGTGTTAAATGGAAGTACTCTAATCTTGGAAGTCTCCTTTATGCTACACCTAGTTTTGAAGGCCTCTTCAAGACTTCCTCCTTCCCAAAGATTCATCTATCACCAAAATGCTCAGTGATGCCATTCAATCTTATTTATATTCAATAAACCTTCTAGCACACTGAATCTGATGTTGTTTCTATACGGAAGTTTATTTATATGGCTCAAATCATAAGTAAATGGAAATAAGGGTGCTTGAGTGTTCTGATCCCATAGAAATAAATTCCATTTTGTGCAAGTTGTGGAAACTCATTTGAACCAAGTACACAAGTACCCAAATAAGTTTGTTACATACAATAGAATCAAGTATAATCTCCAAACAAAACATGGGTTCCCTAAATATTTTCTAGCTAACTTATCTTCTCATTTTTTCAAGTGTTGGTACCATGACAAACTTATATTCACACGATAACTTATCTTCTTGTTTTAACGAGTGTAGGTACCACCAAATAGATATCAGTTGGATCTATCTTCCTGGAGTGATGATAAAGATATACTAAGAGAGGTTAAAAGTGAGACGTGTTGTACTAGATCTACCGGTTCTAGATCAACTAGATCTGAAAAGGTAAAGAAAAGATTTCCTATATGCATGCAATTTTTTATTGCCAACAGAGGGTCATGTAATTATGATGCTGAGAGCATATGTGACATTGAGTTTTCCTTGAGGTATAGATATCTAGTGAAACGATGGGCACCTAAGTAGCTACCTGAAGTGGACACAGATTTCTTCATCAGTGGGAGGATGTATCACATTGCTCCTTCGTCCTTACATGGATTGGGGTTATTTTCCATGGATGGCATAAAGGTCGGCTATGGAACTATAACTGAATTGATAGAGTATGTCAGACCATTATACAAATACAATCATTGGTTGATGTTGGTCCAATATACGCGAAGTATGCAGAGATACGGAGTTGCCGCAAATTATATACAACTAGTAGATAACAATCAAAATAAAGGGGCAACTATGTATATTTATGGAAGGCCAAAAGCTTCTGGAAACATTGCGGGCTTTATAAATAGTACACAACCAGTGACAACAACTAAGAAACCAAATTGCATATTTGAGGGACGTGAAGGAAATCGTATTTTTGTATGTGCAACAAAAACAATAGTTCCAGGTGAAGAGTTGTTGATCGATTACAACTTAAATTGAATAGATGGAGGGGTGCAGCTATGGAGGTAAATATCATACATACCATTCAACTCAACCTTTGATCAATCATTGTTATAATTTATTGCTGCAATATTTCAATTTTTTACTGCATATATTTCATTTTTCATTATTTATTTTCTTATATTACTGCAATATTTCATTTTTTTAATGTTACAATTACTTTCATAACTCTTGTTGATTAATTTATTGTGTCAGCATCTGTCCAGGGTTTTATTTCTGAAATTTTACTGCAATATTTCATTTTTTTAATGTTACAGGTGAATTTCATAACTTTTGTTGATTGGTTTATTGTGTCAACTTTTGTCCAGGGTGACTGTGGAAAATCACTTGCTACATCTGTCCAGGGTGACCCTAGAAATGCACCCGTTGTGCCTCAACAGGTAAATGTTAAATATAGTAACAACTTATGACTACAACAACTAAATGTTTGAAATTTCATTATTTATTTTATGATATTACTGCAATATTTCATGATTTTAATGTTATAGGTGAATTTCATAACTTTTGTTGATTGATTTATTGTGTCAACTTATGTCCAGGGTGACCGTGGAAAATCACCTGCTACATCTGTCCAGGGTGACCGCAGAAATGCACTCGTTGTGCTTGAGCAGGTAAATGTTAAATATAGTAACAACTTATGACTACAACAACTAAATTCTGAAATTTCATTGTTTTTTTCTGATATTACTGCAATATTTCATGAATTTAATGTTACAGGTGAATTTCATAACTTTTGTTGATTGATTCATTGTGTCAACTTTTGTCCAGGGTGAATGTGGAAAATCACCCGCTACATCTATCCAGGGTGACTGTGGAAATGCACCCGCTATGCCTCAGCAAGTAAATGTTAAATATAGTAACAACTAAATTTCTGAAATTTCATTATTTATTTTCTGATATTACTGCAATCCTTCATTTTTTTAATGTTACAGGTGAATTTCATAACTTTTGTTGATTGATTTATTATGTCAACATTTGTCCAAGGTGACCATGGAAAATCACCCACTACATCTATCCAGGGTGACCATGGAAAGGCACCAGTTGTGTCTCAGCAGGTAAATGTTAAATATAGTAATAACTTATGATTACAATAACTAAATTTCTCGAATGTTAAAGTTCATCTCATTAATTTTATTCATCAATGTATTGTGGCATGGTCAACATGGGAATCCACCCACTAAGGATCTTGATGAGAATGAAATAGTTCATTCTATTGACCCAATAGAAACTGTCGTGAAGGCCTTGAAGAAGGAAAACATAGAATATCTAGGTTTGTTTCGCAAAATACCCATGACACATGAGGACAGGGCAAGAATTTAAAAGCTACAAAATCTAATAACTAATTTTGGGGTAAGTGGAATCTTCACATATTTTTATCAGTTGTGACAATTTCATATATGTTTTTTTGTTTTATATTTTCTATATGATCTGATAAAGTAAATTTTTCCGTCTGTAGGAGTTTTTAAACCTCGTGCCCCGGGAACCTGTTGAGCCTGCAACTGCTATAGGTAGCAATGATGGTCCAATGCAACAAAAAAATCAACATAGAAAAGTACAAGTGAGGCTTTTTTACCCTCCTGAGGTTCCTCTCTAATCCACTGATGAGCACAATGATGTTGACCAGCATGACACGCCAGAGCATGATGAGTTGGAGCCTGGGACTCCACATGACTCTGGAGATGAACGTATTGTATATGGAGAGGAAGCTATTCATGGAGAAGAATGAATTAAAAGCACTGGATCACTAGATCTCACCTTTCTGTGGATGAAACATGTGTTCCGATCAAGATTCAAAAGATTGCAGGTATTTGTTAATTAATTGATTCATTTTTATTATGAAATTGAAATGGAAATTTGTTGAGATTATTATAAATTAATGGATAACACGTTTCTGGAGGAAATAATGTTTTCTACAGAAACTTGAATGACAAAGCATTGGAGCTATTTGGCCCCATCATTCACACACAGTGGAATGGCCAAGATAGCGAAAAGAAACATGAATTGATAGACCAATGGTAAACTTGTTCAACAATATGTTCAACAATAAAGTGGTTACAAAGTTATCTTACGAGAATTTAAAATATACCAGGGCCCAATATAGGGAGAAATTGCAATTAGACCTCAAGCATGAGCGCCCTCCCATGGTTCCAAAGAAAGAGTGGAAGGTTCTGATAGAGTATGCAAAGGATAACTTGTTTTAAAAAAAGGAAGACATCCATGACCTGGTCAAGCAAGGTACAACACATGTCATCTTATTAGTGAAATATGCTCATTTATGTTTTTCTTTCTTGTTTTAAGTAACAATTTTGATATCTATTTTTTTTCAAAAATTCCATATATAGGCTACCTGACACCTCCAAAGAAACCAAGGATATAATGGAAAAGCATGGGAAACATAAACTAGGCCAGCGTGGCTATGGAAAACTAAAATCCTGAATCGTAAGAATTAAATGATTAGTTATGGTGAATATTTATTTAATAGTAGTGAACAAGTATATGTTTTTGTTATTGGTAATTTTAATGGTGTTATGCATTGCAATTAAATATGTTTGACACGGATGCCACCGAGGAGGACCTAAAGATTGGTTGCAAGCATGGTTTTAAAAGTGTGATTGAATACAGGAGAATCTTGGGGCAGACTCCAATCTCCCCAACCACACAAGTAAATAAAATGAATAAGGAAATCGCAGTAGCATGCTTGTAAAGTCTATTCATATTTTATTATATCATCATTAACTATGTATTTATGTTTGTTTTCAAGTAACAGTGCAATCACAACAGTTAATCTAGCAGTATTCAGAAGACACCACTTCATACAAGGGAGCACATGTCCAATGATAGTGGGGATCAGAGTACCCATTCCAGTATGTATGCTTCAGAATTATAAATATTTACTGTGATTGTAGATATTTATTTTCTGACTTATACTTATATATTATCTTCTTTAAATAGAAGAGAATGTAGCTCAGGAGGGCGAACTGTGAGAGGAATCAAGTGGACAAGAAATTAACACACCAACTGTCACAGCTACACAGACAGGTAAAGAGAAATATTGTAATGTTAATTTGAATAATGAAATAGTTATTTCAATTATATTTCAACATATCGATATGATCATTTTCGTTATTGCATTTCATGCCCCTAAATAAATTCATCGATGCCCTTCTCAACGACGTACCATAAGTATGGTACATGACCACATGGAAACACAAACAATAGAAGGACAGGGCGCAAGAAATACAGTGTCAAAGGATGATTATGATACTCCAATCATCAATT
>JZKD02S0398287.1:67113-85148 GCA_000966675.3 Picea glauca | reverse complement strand
CTCCGTGACAGCCAACAGTGTCGACTGTCATACAACATCAAGCCCTTCAACAACGAGGTATTGTGTGATGTTGTTCCTCTTGAAGTTTTTGATGTTATTTTGAGCCAACATTATTTATGGAAACATCATGATATATATGAGTCTAGGCCTCGTAGTGTTATTATTACTTTGAACATGAAATTGTACAGGATACCTGAGGCAGTCCCACCTAGTGTTATTTCCTTTATCTCTGCTAAGAAATGCAGGAAGGTCATCTCTCATATGGGGAAGTTTGTCTTCTTCGTGATTTGCTCTCAGAATAAGAGAAAGATCACAGCCACATCCAGGGTCTCTGCGGGCCACATCTCCACACATCAGAAGCAAGTAGACAAGGTCGTGGAAGAATATTCGGATATCTTCTCCTCACGTACCAGGGTACCTTTGCACTACCAGGTCAAGCACCCCATCTATCTGACCCCGATGCACCACTTCCCAATGGGTCAGTCTATCGTCACTCTCTGTTAGAGAATGAGGAGATCAAGCAACAAATCCAAGAATTTCTCCACAAGGGGCACATCCATCCCAACTCATCAACTTGCGGGAGCCAAATCATGATGGTACAGAAGAAAGATCGAACATGGCGACATTGTATTGATTTCCAGGCTCTGAATAAAATAACAGTCAGAAACCAGTACCTGATTCCCCGAATAAATGACCTCCTTGATCAACTCATGGGGGCTAAATACTTCAGTAAGATTGATCTGAAATCTGGCTACCACCAGGTCCCAATAGAACAGACAGATGTACGGAAGACCACCTTCAAGTCAAAGAAAGGCCTTTTTGAATGGTTGGTCATGCCCTTTGGTTTGACAAATGCTCTGACCACTTTCATGAGGATGATGGACGATATCCTGTGACCATTCACAAATAATTTTGTAGTGGTGTATCTGGATGACATTCTCATTTACAACAAGACTTGGGCCAAATACTTGCAGCATATTCAACAGGTTTTGCACACCCTATGGTAGCACAAGCTATACGCTAACTTGGAAAAATGCTCCTTCGGCATGGACAGGGTCCATTACCTGTGCTACATCATTGATCATCATGGTGTACATGTGGATCCAGCCAAGATCCAAGTCATCCGTGACTGGCCAACACCAACCACACTCACTGAGATTCGTAGCTTCTTGGGCCTTGCCAATTTCTACAGCGGGTTTGTGTTGGGATTCTCCCATATTGCATGGGCCCTCAGCTAAATCACCAAGGGTAGTGGTAAGGAAACATTTGCGTGGGGCCAGTCCCAACAACAAGTGTTCGATGATTTGAAGTAGTGCTTGTGCTCATCCCAAGTACTTTCACTACCAGACCCACAACATCCCTTTGAGATCGAGACAGATGCTTCAGACTATGTTGTCGGTGTCTATCTCACTTAGCACGGCCACCCCGTGGCATATCACAGTGAGACACTATTCGATGATGTCCATAAGTAACCTACTTATGAAAAAGGAATGTACTCCATTGTGCAAGTCTGTCGCCAGTGGAGACATTACATTCTTGGGAAGGAGACAGTCATCCACACTGATCATAAGCCACTGCAGTTTATGCAGACACAAGGAAAATTGCAGAATGACCACCATCAAAAGTGGTCCACATACTTGCAGAAATTCCACCTCAACATCAAGTATAAAACAGGAAGCACCAATTGCATCACTGATTGCCTCAACAGACCACCAGTCGCAGCACTCACCACGGTGCTAGACTCTTGCAGCCATGAGACATCTAGATGGCCCCAACTCTATGAGACAGACCTGGACTTCGCCACCACCTACCAAATGTTGGGTGCAAACATAATTGTCGATAATTTATATCTTCATGATGGGTTGTTGTGTCGTCTAGGCCATATCTATGTTCCATCAAGCAAGCAAGTGAAGCTGATCTGGGAAGCCCACTACAGTCAGGTGGCAGGACACTTCGGCTTCAAAAATATAGTGGCAATGCTACAGAAACGTTTCTACTAGACAAAACTCCGACAGGAGGTCAGCAAGTATATTAGGTCCTGCACTACCTGTGTCATTGCCAAACCAACCACTAAGAAACAAGGCCTGTACACCCCTCTTCCTACTCCTGACAGGCCATGGGAATCCATATCAATGGACTACATGTTGGGTCCCACATCCACCAAGCGGGGAAATGACTGTGTTTTTTTGGTTGTTGACCGCTTTTCTAAGATGGTGATTCTAGTTGCCTGCAAGAAGAGCATCATAGTAGAGGCCACTACCAAGATATTCTTTGAATGGGTATGGGTACATTTTGGACTCCCACAAACCATTGTCTCAGATAGGGACAGTTGATTTCTCATCACATTCTGGTCGAGCCTCTGGTCACTACTGGACACCAAGCTAACCAAATCCATGACCTTCCACCCCCAGACAGATGACCAAACCAAAGTCGTAAATTGAATGGTTGTGCATATCCTTCGCATGTATAATTCAAATCACCCTCTCACATGGGATGAGAGCCTTCCCTATGTCCAACAAAGCTACAATGAGCCCTGCATAGCTGAATCAGCAACAGCGCCTTTCAGGTGGGGTTGAGATTCCAACCATTAGGTCCCATAGATGTTGCACTTCCCCTTGCGGTCACCTCGACCGACTCATCTCTTTTTCCAACTAAAGCTGACAAAGTCACACGGTTCATTGAGAAAATCTAGCACATCCACCAACAGGTTCAGGATATCCTATAGAAGTCCAATGACAAGTACAAACAACGCCATGATCAACATCAGGTGCCACATAAGTTTCAGGTGGGAGACAAACTTTGGTTGCACTTGTAGAAAGAATGTCTTACAGGACCCCATCAGAAGATTCGCCCACTCTGTTATGGGCTATACACCATCACCAAGGCAATGGGAGATAATGCTTTTGAGCTCAACGTTCCTCCCTTCCTTGGCCTGCACCTAGTGTTCAATGTGGATCTCCTTCGCCCTTATTTCCCACCATTATTGGACACCTCAGATGTAGCAGAACAACTGAAACCAATAGAACTCAACCCCCACTGCATCCAAAAAATCATCCAGCGATCAGATTGTGGACACATAGATCAAGGGAACTCGACATCAAAGGATCCAGCTTTATCGAGTCGTCAAAGGAGGGCAACTCCTACACCAAGGCAAGTGGCTCACCCGGGGCCAAGTTCAGTAGAAATTTCTTCATTTGATGGGGGGAATCAATGCAATGGAGACCATTTCTTCCTAACTAGGGATCATTGATCCATATGGATATCGATGGCCACCCACCTTTTCCAACTGGCTCAAAACAGTTTTCTGGCAATTTTGGCAATTTACTATTTTTAGTAGTTTTCACTTCCAGGGCTATTTTGAGGGCCTAAATGAAGGTTTTTTGGGATCGTCCCAACTCAATGATAGATGAATGCATGATTGAGGAAAAAAAATGAATCTCCTCGATGATACCTTTCCAACGGGCTATCATATTCCTAAAACAGAGATCGTATGCAAAAGTTACGACCCTGGGAAGTTAATGTACTAACTTACCCAAACAGGGCCCACATGACTTTTGGTGCTTCATCTCCTAGGGTTAGGTTTTTGGATGTCTAGGGTTTTTGTCATTTCTGTTTATTGTAAAATTCCTTCAGAGCCTCATTGTAATCATCTTCTTTTGAATGAGTGCAATCGTCGCATCTCTTCTTAGAGATAAGCTGCCACCATTCCAACAAGCTTGTTTCCGCTGCATTTTACAATTCAAGCTTATTTCATTATTGAATAGAAAACCAGTTTTATTGTATCTTTGTTATTTTGTGTTAAGAATCTGTTAATAGTCTGTATTCATTTCATTCTTCTCATAAAATCTGTATCAGTGGTATCAGAGCGGTATGCTCCTTGTCGTCTTAATGCATGTCCCCAACGAGGTCAGAGTACAAAGAGTTGGGTCCTGAGCTTGTTTCTCTTGAAGAAAAAATCTCTCACACGCCCAAGCGACCTATCATGGAAGGAGAAAATAAAGATGATGGGATAGGAGATCCTTTAAAACTGTTGATTGAGGAATCCCTCACGCAACAGAGGAACGATATGATGGATAGTTTCGCGCAAATCCTTCGGTGTCTACCAACAGGCGACGCATCTTCTTCAAGCGGAGGTGCCACCCACTTCAAGGTACAAATAAACTTCGATATTCCTATATTTGAAGGTCATATAGACACATATGTTGTAGACAAGTGGTTGAATCTTCTAGAAGGGTATTTTTCAATCCATAACTTCTCGAATAGAGAAAATATTCCTTTTGCGCTCCTCAAAGTCGTCCCCCATGTCAAAGATTGGTGGGACATGTTCTATGAGAAAAAGGGAACAATGGAACCGTCATTATTTACAGTCACAGCCACCTGGTCCTGGGAGCCCCTCACAACAAAAGCCAGGAAAGGGTGGCCCCAACCCAAAGAACAAAGGACAGAGAAAATATGGACAGTATCAGGACAACCAGTCCAAGCTGCAAGCAAATAAGGAAACTGGAAAGACAAAGAAAGATACCGGGAAGTGGTGCGACTTCCATAAGATCCCTTGGCATAACATTGTTGATTGTCTCTCAAAGTAGTCGTTGGTGGTGGAAGTGAAAGCTTCTGAATCATATGCGGATTCTGACTTTGAGCCAGAACCAGAAAGGGGAAGACAGATCATTGACACGGAGCCCAGTGCCACCGTTGCTACCACCAATTTCCAGGTTGGTGAACCAGACAAGTCATAAGAAGGAGAGCGCCTCTTCCATTCACAAATGTAGCTAAAAGGCACCCCACTGCACTTCATCGTTGATAGTGGTAGCCATAAGAACCCCATCTCTGCAGAGGTCATCAAGCGCCTAGCCCTGCCGACAACGCCTCACTCACAACCTTACACCATTGGATGGCTCCACCAAGGAAGCAATCTCTGTGTTAGCCAATAGTGTCGACTGTCATACTACATCAATTCCTTCAAAGACGAGGTATTGTGTGATGTTTCTCCTCTCGAATTTTGTGATGTTATTTTGGGCCAACCTTATTTATATAAACCTCATGTTGTATATGAGTCTATGCCTCGTAGTGTTATTATTACTTTGAACAGGAAATTGTATAGGATACCTGAGGCAGTCCAACTTAGTGCTATTTCCTTGATCTCTACTAAGCAATGCAGGAAGGTCATATCTAAGACGAGTAAGTTTGTCTTCTTCATGATTCACTCTTAGAATAAGTGAAAGATCACAGCCACATCCAGGGTCTCTATGACCGACCTCTCCACACAGCAGAAACAAGTAGATAAGGTCATGGAAGAATACTTGGATATCTTCTCCTCACCTATCGGGGTACCTCTGAACTATCAAGTCAAGCACCCCATCGATCTGACCCCCGATGCATCACTGCCTAGTGGGCTAGTCTATCATTGTTCTCTGTTAGAGAATGAGGAGATCAAGCGAAAAATCTAAGAACTAATCCACAAGGGGCAGATCCATCCCAGGTCATCGCCTTGCGAGAGCCCAATCGTGCTAGTATAGAAGAAAGATGGAACCTGGCGACTCTGTATTGATTATCGGGCTTTGAATAAAATCACATTCATAAATCAGTACATGATTCCCTGAATCAACGACCTCCTTGATCAACTCACGAGGAAGAAATACTTCAGTAAGATTGATCTGAAGACTGGCTACCAGTAGGTCCCAATAGAGCAGACAGATGTATGGATGTCGCCTTCAAGTCAAAGGAAGGCCTTTTTTAATGGTTGGTCATGCCCTTGGGTTTGACAAATGCTCCGACCACTTTCATGAGGATGATGGACGATATCCTGCGACCATTCACCAATAATTTTTTAGTGGTGTATCTGGATGACATTCTCATTTACAACAAGACTTGGGTCGAACACTTGCAGCATATTCAGTAGGTTATGCACACCTTGCGATAGCATAAGCTATACACCAACTTGGAAAAATGCTCCTTTGGCATGCACATGGTCCATTACCTGGGCTACATCATTGATCAGCATGGTGTACATGTCGATCCAACCAATATCCAAGTCAACCGTGACTGGCCAACCCCAACCACACTCACTGAGCTTTGAAGCTTCTTGGGCCTTGCCAATTTCTACAGCAGGTTTGAGTTGGGATTCTCCCATATTGCATGGGCCCTCAGCCAAATCATCAGGGGTGGTGGTAAGGAAAAATTTGCGTGGGTACGGTCCCAACAACAAGAGTTCGATGATTTGAAGCAGCGCTTGTTCTCATCCCCATTACTTTCACTACCAAACCTGCAACATCCCTTTGAGATTGAGATAGATTCTTCATACTATGTTGTGGGCACCGTTTTCACTTAGCACAGCCACCCCCTGGCCTATTATAGTGAGACACTATCTGATGTTGTCTGTAAGTACCCTACTTACGACAAATAAATGTAATCCATTTTGCAAGCCTGCCACCAGTGGACACATTACATTCTTGGGGAGGAAATAGTCATCCACATTGATCATAAGCCACTGCAGTTTATGCAGACACAAGGAAAATTTGAGAATGACCACCATCAAAAGTGGTCCACATACTTGTAGCAATTCTACCTCAACATCAAGTATAAAACATGAAGCACCAATAACGTCGTTGATAACCTCAGCAGACCACCAGTCGCGACAATCACCATGGTGCTAGACTCTTGCGGCCATAAGACCTTTGGATGGCCCCAACTATATGAGACTAACCCGGACTTCGCCACCACCTACCAAATGTTGGGTGCAAACATAGTTGTCGATAATTTCTATCTTTAGTATGGGTTGTTGTGTTGTCTGCGCCATATCTGTGTTCCATCAAGCGAGCGAGTGAAGATGATCTAGGAATCCCACTACAGTCATGTGGAAGGACAATTCGGCATCAAAAATACAGTGGCGATGCTACATAAACATTTCTACTGGCTGAAACTCCAATAGGAGGTCAGCAAGTATATCAGGTCCTGCATTGCCTGCACTATTGCCAAACCAACCACTAAGAAAAATGGCCTGTACACCCCTCTTCCTACTCCTGATAGGCCATAGGAATCCATCTCAATGGACTACATGTCAGGCTTCCTGTCCACCAAGCAGGGAAATGAATGTGTTTTTGTGGTTTTTGACTGCTTTTCTAAGATGGCAATTCTAGTTGCCTGCAAGAAGAGCATCACAACACAGGCCACTGCATCTCTTCTTTGAATGGGTCTGGGTACATTTTGGACTCCCACAAATCATTGTCTCAGATAGGGACAGTCAATTTATCAGCACATTCTGGTCGAGACTCTGGTCACTACTGGACACCAAGCTAACCAAATCTACGACCTTCCATCCCCACACAAATGGCCAAACCGAGGTCGTAAATCGAATGGTTGTGCATATCCTTCACATGTATAATTCAAATCACCCTTGCACATGGGATGAGAGCCTTCCCTATGTCCAACATAGCTATAACCGAGCCCTGCATAGCTCAACCGGCCACAACCCCTTTCAGGTGGGGTTGGGATTAAAACCACTGGTTCCCATAGATGTTGCACTTCCCCTTGCGGTCACCTCGACCGACTCATCTCCTATTCCAACTGAAGCTAACAAAGCCACCCGATTCATTGAGTGGATCCAACACATCCACCAACAAGTTCAGAATATCCTACAGAAGTCCAATGACAAGTACAAACAACGCCATGATCAACATCGGGTGCCACATAAGTTTCAGATGGGAGACAAAGTTTGGTTGCACTTGCAGAAAAAACACCTTACAGGACCCCATCGAAAGCTTCGCCCACTCCATTATGGGTCGTACACCATCACCAAGGCCATGGGGGTTAATTATTTTGAGCTCAACATTCCTCCTTTCCTTGGCTTGCATCCAATGTTCAACGTGGATCTCCTTCGCCCTTATTTCCCACCATTATTGAACACCTCAGACATAGTAGAACAACTGACACCAGTAGAGATCAACCACGAATTCATCCAACAGGCATCCAACGATCATATTTTGGACACACAGATCAAGGGAACTCGACAGCAAAGGATCCATCATTATCGAGTCGTCAAAGTAGGGCAACTCCTACACCAAGGCAAGTGGCTCACCCAAGGCCAAATTCAACAGAAATTTCCTCATCTGATGGGAGAAATCAACGCAATGGATACCATTTCTTCCTAAGGAGGGAGGATTGATCCAAATGGATATCGGTGGCCACCCACCTTTTCCAACTGGCTCAAAAAAGTTTTCTAGCAATTTTGGCAAATTATTAGTTTTAGCAGTTTTCACTTCTGGGGCCAGTTTGAGGGCCTAAATGAAGGTTTTTGGGGATCGTCCCAACTTAACTATATTTGAATAAATGATTGAGGCCCAAAAATGAATCTCCTCGATGATTCCTTTCCAATGGGCTATCATACGCCTAAAACGGAGATCGTATGCAAAAGTTACGACCCCAGGAAGTTAATGTACTAACTTACCCAAACGGGGCCCACACGACTTTTGGCTCTTCATCTCCTGGGGTTAGGTTTTTGGATGTCTAGGGTTTTTGGAATTCATATTTATTGTAAAATTCCTTCAGAGCCTCATTGTAATCATCTTCTTGTGAATGAGCGCAACCGTCACATCTCTTCTCAGAGATAAGCCGCCACCATTCCAACAAGCTTGTTTCCGCTGCATTTTACAGTTTCAACTTATTTCATTATTGAATAGAAAACCAGTTTTACTATATCTCTATTATTTTGTGTTAAGAATCTGTTAATAATCTGTATTCATTTCGTTTTGCTCATAAAATTCGGATCAGTGGTATCAGAGCAGTCTGCTCCTTGTCGTCTTAATGCATGTCTCAAATGAGGTTAGAATACAAAGAGTTGGGTCTTGAGCTTCTTTCTCTTGAGGAAAAAAGCTCTCACATGCCCAAGAAACCTCTCATGGCAGGAGAAAAGAAATATGATGGGACAAGAGATCCTTTCAAACCTTTGATTGAGGAATCCCTCACGCAACAGAGGAACAAGATGATGGATAGTTTCGTGCAAATCCTTTGGCGGCTACCAACAAGCGACGCATATTCTTCAAGCGGAGGTGCTAGCCCCTTCAAGGTACAAATAAACTTCGATATTCCTATATTTGAAGGTTAGATAGATGCAGATGTTGTAGACAAGTGGTTAAATCTACTAGAAGGGTATTTTTTTTCCATAACTTTTCGTATAGAGAAAAGATTACTTTTGTGCTCCTCAAAGTCGTCCCCCATGTCAAATATTGGTGGGAAACAGTCTGTGAGAAGAAGGAAACAAAGGAACCCTCATTATTTACAATCATAGCCACCTAGGATTTCTTCAAGGATGTTATTAAATAACAATACTACCCTGTCATAAGTTATGACGACTTATATACCAAATGGACCACACTGCGGCAAGAAAGAGACCAAGCAATGCCAGATTTCACAAATATCTTCCATACCTTGTGCACCAATCTGGGTATCAACGATTCAGAGCGACATCTAGTGCTCAAGTATCGCAATTCTCTGCATAGATACATCTAGACCAAAATGGAATTTCTAGACATCTCATCCTTGGGCACGATCTACCGATATGTCGTCAAAATCGAGCAGAAGCTCAAACAAAAGACGTGGCAATTTGGGCCTAGGAACCTCTCACAAACAAAGCCAGGAAAGAGCGACCCCAACCCACAGAACAAAGGATAGATCAAGGATGTACAATATCAGGACAACCAGTCCAAGTTGTAAGAAAAGAAGGACACTGGAAAGACAAAGAGAGATACTGGGAAATGATGAGACTTCCATAAGAGCCCTTGGAATAACACCGTTGATTGTCGCTCAAAGCAGTCGCTAGTGGCCAAAGTGAAAGCCTCTTAATCAAATGCGGATTCTGAATTTGAGCCAAAACCAGAAATGGGGAATATGGATCATTGACGTGGAACCCAGTGCCACCATTGCTACCACCAAGCTCCAGCCTGGGGAACTAGATGAGCCAAAAGAAGGAGAGCACCTCTTCCATTCACAAATGTGGGTAAAAGGCACCCCACTGCACTTCATCGTTGATAGCGGTAGCCATAAGAACCTCATCTCTGCAGAGGTCATCAAATGGTTGGCCCTACCCACAATGCCTCACCCACAACTCTACACCATTGGATGGCTCCACCAAGGAAACGATCTTTGTGCCAGCCAACAATGTCGACTGTCATACAACATCAAGCCCTTCAAAGACAAGGTATTGTGTGATGTTTCTCCTCTCGAAGTTTGTGATGTTCTTTTGGACCAACCTTATTTATGGAAACGTCATGTTGTATATGAGTCTAGGCCTCATAGTTTTATTATTACTTTGAATAGGAAAATGTACAGGATACCTGAGGCATTCCCACCTAGTGGTATTTCCTTGATCTCTGCTAAGCAATGCAGGAAGGTCATCTCTCAGATGACAAATTTTGTCTTCTTTGTGATTTTCTCTCAGAATAAGCGAAAGATCACAACCACATCCAGGGTCTCTGCGTCCAACCTCTCCACACAGCAGAAACAAGTAGACAAGGTCGTGGAAGAATACTCAGATATCTTCTCCTCACCTATCGGGGTACCTCTACACTGCCAAGTCAAGAACCCCGTTGATCTAACCTCTAGTACATCACTTCCCAATGGGCCAGTCTATCGTCACTCTATATTAGAGAATGAGGAGATCAAGCAACAAATCCAAGAATTGCTCCATAAGGGGAACATTCGTCCCATCTCATCACCTTGCGGGAGCCCAATCGTGTTGGTACAAAATAAAGATGGAACCTAGCGACTCTGCATTGATTACTGGGCTCTGAATAAAATCACAGTAAAAAACCGGTACCTGATTCCTTGAATCGACGACCTCCTTGATCAACTCACGGGGGCTAAATACTTCAGTAATATTGATCTGAAGTCTAGCTACCACCAGGTCCTGATGGAATAGACAGATGTATGGAAGACCTCCTTCAAGTCAAAGGAAGTCCTTTTTAAATGGTTGGTCATGCCCTTTGGTTTGACAAATGCTCCAACCACTTTCATGAGGATGATGGACGATATACTGTGACCATTCACCAATAATTTTGTAGTGGTGTATCTAGATGACATTATCATTTACAACAAGACTTGAGTTGAACACTTGCAGCATATTCAACAGGTTCTACACACCCTGCAGCAGCACAAGCTATATGCCAACTTGGAAAAATGATCCTTCAGCATGGATAAGGTCCATTACCTGGGATACATCATTGATCAGCATGGTGTACATGTGGATCCAGCCAAGATCCAAGTCATCCATGATTGGCCAGCCCCAACCACACTCACTGAGCTTTAGAGCTTCCTAGGCCTTGCCAATTTCTACCATAGGTTTGTGTTGGGATTCTCCCATATTGCATGGGCCCTCAACCAAATCACCAGGGGTGGTGGTAAGGAAAAATTTGCATGGGGTTGGTCCCAACAACAAGCGTTCGATGATTTGAAGTAGGGCTTGTGCTCATCCCCAGTACTTTCACTACCAGACCTGCAACATCACTTTGAGATCGAGACAGATGCTTCAGAATATGTTTTGGGCGTTGTTCTCACTCAGCACGGCCACCTCGTGGCCTATCATAGTGAGACACTATCTGATGTTGTCTGTAAGTGCCCTACTTACGAAAAAGAAATGTACTCAATTGTTCAAGTCTGCCGCCAGTGGAGACATTACATTCTTGGGAAGGAGACAACCACCCACACTGATCAAAAGCCACTACAGTTTATGCAGACACAAGGAAAATTGCAGAATGACCGCCATAAAAAGTGGTCCACATACTTGTAGCAATTCCACCTCAACATAAAGTATAAAACATGAAGCACCAATCGCGTCATTGATTGCCTCAACAGACCACCAGTCGCGACACTCACCACAGTGCTAGACTCTTGTAGCCATGAGACCTCTGGATGACCCCAATGCTATGAGACAGACTCGGAATTTGCCACCACCTACCAAATGTTGGGTGCAAACATAGTTGTCGATAATTTCTATCTTCAGGATGGGCTGTTGTGTCGTCTGGGCTATATCTATGTTCCATCAAGCAAGCAAGCGAATCTGATCTAGGAATCCCACTACTGTCAGGTGGCAATAGACTTCGGCATTGAAAATATAGTGGCAATGCCATAGAAACATTTCTACTGGACGAAACTCCGACATGAGGTCAACAAGTATATCAGGTCCTGCACTTCTTGCATTATTGCCAAACCAACCACTAAGAAACAGGGCCTGTACACCCCTCTTCCTACTCCTGACAGACCATGGGAATACATCTCAATGGACTACATGTCGGGCCTCCCGTCCACCAAGCAGAGAAATGACTGTGTTTTTGTGGTTGTTGATCGCTTTTCTAAGATGGAGATTCTGGTTGCCTGTAAGAAGAGAATCACAGCATAGGCCACTACCAAGCTCTTTTTTGAACGAGTCTGGGTACATTTTGGACTCCCACAAATCATTGTCTTGTATAGAGACAGTCGATTTCTCAGCACATTCTGGTCGAGCCTCTGGTCACTGTTGGACACCAAGCTAACCAAATCCACGACCTTCCACCCCCAAACAGATGGCGAAACCGAGGTCATAAATCAAATGGTTGTGCATATCCTTCACATGTATAATTCAAATCACCCTCACACATGGGATGAGAACTTTCCCTATATCCAACATAACTGCAATCGAGCCCTACATAGGTCAACCAGCCACAACCCCTTTCAGGTGGGGTTGGGATTCCAACCACTGGGTCCCGTAGATGTTTCACTTCCCCTTGCGGTCACCTCGACCGACTCATATCCTATTCCAACTAAAGCTGAGAAATCCACCCGGTTCATTGAGCGGATCCAGCACATCCGCCAACAAGTTCAGGATATCCTACAGAATTCCAATGACAATTACAAATAGCACCATGATCAACATCGGGTGCCACATAAGTTTCAGGTGGGAGACAAAGTTTGGTTGCACTTGTAGAAAGAACGCTTTACAGGACCCCATCAGAAGCTTCTCCCACTCCGTTATGGGTCGTACACCATCACCAAGGCCATGGGGGATAATTATTTTGAGCTCAACACTCCTCCTTTCCTTGGCTTGCACCCAGTGTTCAACGTGGATCTCCTTCACCCTTATTTCCCACCATTATTGGACACCTCATAAGTAGCAGAACAACTGACACCAACATATCTCAACCTCAAATGCATCCAAAAGGAATCCAATGATCAGATTGTGGACACACAGATCAAGGGAACTCGATAACAAAGGATCCAACTTTATCGAGTCGTCAAAGCAAGGCAACTCCTGCACCAAGGCAAGTGGCTCACCCGGGGCCAAATTCAGCAGAAATTTCCTCATCTGATGGGGGAACTCAACGCAATGGAGACCATTGCTTCCTAATGAGGGAGGATTGATCCAGATGGATATCGGTGGCCACCCACCTTTTCCAACTGGCTCAAAATAGTTTTCTGGCAATTTTGGCAATTTACTATTTTTAGCAGTTTTCACTTCCGGGGCCATTTTGAGGGCCTAAATGAAGGTTTTTCGAGATCATCACAACTCAATGATAGTTGAAGGCATGAATTAGGCCCCAAAATGAATCTCCTCGATGATACCTTTCCAACGGGATATCATACGCCTAAAACGGAGATCGTATGCAAAAGTTACGACCCTAGAAAGTTAATGTACTAACTTACCCAAACGAGGCCCACATGACTTTTGGCGCTTCATCTCATAGGGTTAGGTTTTTGGAATTCATGTTTATTGTAAAAGGCCTTCAGAGCCTCATTGTAATAATCTTCTTGCGAATGAGCGCAACCGTCACATCTCTTCTCAGAGATAAGCCGCCACCATTCCAGCAAGCTTGTTTCCGCTGCATTTTACAATTTCAGCTTATTTCATTATTGAATAGAAAACCAGTTTTATTGTATCTCTGTTGTTTTGTGTTAAGAATCTATTAATAATCTGTATTCATTTCATTATGCTCATAAAATCCGAAGCAAGGGGATCCCTTTAAAAGCCAAAAGAAAAAAATTGAAGTTCTAAGACAAATTGATATAGATAATAATTGGAAAATTAGAATAATATGAATCAAGTAAAATGCCTACCTTCTTCACATATATTATGATTATATTCAAAATAAGGGATGATCAATTTTGACCTTGTCTCCCCTACAATAAAAATATATTAATAACTAACAATCCATAATAAAAATATAAAACATACACACGAAAACTCAATTAATTATTTTTATATATTTATGTCTTGGGCCTATAACACCCATTTTTCTTTGGATTCTCCATCAAATCAAAATTAAAAATACCATAGTAAATTTTTTGATAATCTCATGGATTGTTCTCTTGATTTTTTTCCATTATTTTTTAATTGTTTTTCCATATAGGATAGACGATTTGTACAAGTTGATATTGTAGCATCCTTGTCCCTCATTTACACTTGATTTCGATTGGTATATATATTCCTCGCCATCCTTTATTCAATTTATTTTGGTTTGTCACTAGAATATAGGAATTTTCTCCTTCTGATTATCTTCATTTTGTTGTCATCCTTTTTGCAATTTTGGTTAAGCTATGTTAAATCAAGAACAATAAAATGTTTTGGTTAAACTATGTCAATTTGAGATATGCTCTATAATCAATGCCTTCTACATTGGCATGCACTCATGCAACAAGGTATCAAATGAGTAAAATTGTAATGTTATTTGATAGAATCTAAGGAAAAAAGAAGAAGCATGAACCCAATTCAAATAAGAGGTTTGCCATATTTGGTATTGATATAGACTATGTTGAGAATGAAATGAAGATAGCAATAACACGTGAAATAACATAGAGATATTGCAAAGAGCACAGTAATACAATGATATCATTGATCCTTGTTATGCTCTCTTCACCAACAACCCCATTTCTTATGTGCCTTGTTCACCCTCATTGTTGGATTATTGCTCATTCTTCTTGAAACATGGTGTCCATTGTCAATGGGTGAAGGGGAACACCCAAAAGAATTAGGGAATTTTCATGTAGGACGAGAGAAGGAGCAATGTGTGTTTTTTTGGTGTCATAGGATGGAGGACTGCAAAATTACAACTCAAGTGGGAGTTCATTATGAAACCACTAATCTTGTACTTTGCCTTTGTGGAAACATTCAACTCAATTCAATGGAGTTCTAAAGTTTACCATGGTTATCATACTTATCAGGTAGCATCCACACCCTTATGCTCATCATAGACACATAACATGTTTTTCCCATGTGCTCATGGTGGACTTCTTAGATCTAGGTGCTTATGTGAAGAAAAAGGCAACAAAGGATCAAATTTGTATTATTGTAATTCAATTATTATTAGAACTTTCAAGGTAATTTGGGAAGTTTAATTGTTGAACTTGTATAGCATATTTGAGTCGAATGCTTACTATACCAACCAACCAATTGGTAGGGAGAGAGGATTTCCCTTCTAGTCTATAACAACTAACTTTAGGTACTCCAAACTCAAAGGGAGACTATTAGATAAGGAGAGGAGACATATGGACCTTTAAAACACTTTCCTCTTATTCTCGCTCAAATACTATTCTTAATACAATAAACAAGGCCCAATGTTTAATTGTTTGACACTTTTTATGAATAAGTGATATATAAATATATACTTTCAATTATGGATTGTCATTACCATATTCAATGCAAAGCTAAAGTCATCTTGAAAAAACATGCAAAATTTATTAGTCGTATGTGTAGAGCTACAATCATCTTGAAAAAACATGCAAAATTCAATAGTCTTCTGCATAGAGCTAGAGTCATTTTGAAAAAACATGCAAGCAAAATTCAATAGTCTTCTCAATTATAAATTGAAGCCTTGGATTGAGTATCTAAGCAACATCTATTGTTTTATTTGTATATTTTTAGTTATAAACTTAAAGTTTTGTGAAATTTTTAGGATAAGAAAAACATGGTTTAAAAAGAATTGAGATTCCAATTGATCTCTTATAGTGTTTTTAGTTTTATCCCTTGAGGTACATGCAACACTAAGGATATTCAAGAAGAAAAAACATATAGATGCAACAACTAGATTTCATGCATTGGACTTACTTGCATGAGTGAGTAGGAAAAACAAAATATTTTTATATCATAACTTTTTCAAATTGATGTTAACAATTTAAGGAGTGAGATAAACATTATCTTCATAATGTATAAATTTATTATTTTTCTACAAAATGTTAGAACAATATCAAAATCATTTTATATTGTGCAAGTTTACATAGTTGATGTACTAACCATGTTCAATAATTATATTTTGGAACTCTTCTTGTAATTAAACTTTGCATGTATTTAGTAAACCGATCAACCATTTTCAATAATCATACTTTTGAACACTAAATGTTATTACATTTGAACCTGGAATGTGTATATCAATCCAACATTTAGATTGGCATATATGAGAGTTCTTTAATCGTTAGAGACAAATATTGTATTATATCTTGTACTACAATGTAATGTCCCCAATTAGGTTAGGACCCCAATTATGCTACGAGGGGAAATTATGTTTTATGTCCCAAATTTGTTATTCCTCTTTGTGTGATTTTATCAAACACTTTATATTAATGGTGCTAGGAGTGCTAAATAGTTTTCATATGTTATCAAGATAAACATGTCTCATACACCCATTACACATAGAATAGATAAGTTAACCATGACATCTTTATTATGGATGGATAAATTAATTCATTCAGTACAAAGATCTCTATTGGCTATAAAAACAGCTTCCAAACTTTCCTAACACACATATTTATTGGTTGCAATGAAGTTGTAGTGTCTAGTCTCAAAGAACAAACAAGAAAACTTGATGATGATGCCAAACATTCCCAAACATTAAGGAATCCTCCTCTGATGGTCAATCCTCGTCAACACAACCTCGATCTACTCCTGACCAACTATATTGATGCAGTGTAGTCGCCATTCCTGCAACCCTATCTCTTCAGGTCCTCGTGGGACGAATGCGAGGCGTCTAGCGTGGCCTTGTGAGACAACCCGTGCTCAGCCCGTGGAGGTGTCTCCTTCCACTACTGCGTGAAACCCTCTTGGAACTTGCAGATCTAACAAATGGCCTCCTAAAAATCATCATAAAAGTCGAAATTCCTCCCAATTCTCTCCAATATGAAACCAAAACCACACAATGAACCCCAATGAGGAATTTGGATGAATCCTCCTCTTTGTCTAGCTAGGGTGGATATTGGACCACTAAAATTGTTCTTGCAATGGAAGGGTTTTACTCAAAACCCCAATGAAAACACTAGCTACAAAAACACTCCAATAAGATATCAAATCATTATGCCAAATAGAAGGGTTACCCCTCTATTTATCCTTCCTTGGGCCTTTTAGATCTTTCCTCTTTTTGACCAATTCAAATCCTTGTTTTATTTTTCGCTCCAATTCCAATTAAATATAATTATTTATTTATTCAATGTCACTTTTCGGATTTATCATTCTTTTAATCCAGTAACACCAAATAAGTCTCCTTGACTCTCTTTTTCTTATTGACTATAGCCTACGAGAGTCGTACAAGTTATTGAGTCATGAAGGAAACATTACATACAACTTCATTGGTGAAAGGTGCCTTATTGGTTTTGTTATTGTCACACCCTTATCTTTAGTCACACCTTCCATCACTTTATAAATTTATAATTAATTGAGAATAAATGTAATTGATGAAATACATATGAACAAATTATGAAAGGAAATATGAAAATTTGAATATGAACATGATTAAACCACGAGTTAAATTTTAATGTGAAGAAAGCCAAGTAAATATAAGTGAAATAAGTTTAATAATGGAAAAGTGTCATTTATTTCAAGCATCAAATATGATAAAAAGATGACAAAGTATGCCCATTCCTTATCTTGACTAGATGACCACCTTTTAAAATTGGTTGAAAATTGTTATACTTATTTGTTATTGTTTGTGAATTATGAAATAAGATCATTCCATATCATTGTAAATTAAAATCTATAATTTATTGATATTTAATTTTTAAAATTAAATATTTGAAATTCAAAATGA
>JZKD02S0398287.1:34135-54730 GCA_000966675.3 Picea glauca | reverse complement strand
CTAGAATTATACATAAATAATTATTTAAATTCACAAATCTAATAATTTCTCATCCCCAAAAAATCATCATTTCTTTTAACCCACAACTTTCTTTTTTCTAATTTTTCTGTGTTTAGTATTTTGTTGTTATTATTTTATTTTTTATTAAGTTATATTGATATAGCTAATTTTTATTTCTGTTTGGTATTTTTTTGTTATTATTTTATTTTTAATTAAGTTTTATTGATGTAATACTTAAATATTTAGAATTTTTTATTTCAATTTAATTATGTTTTTCTTTTTCTAATTTTTCTTTGTGTGGGGTATTTTGTTGTTATTATTTTATTTTTTAATAAGTTATATTAATGTGGCTAATCTTTCTTTGGGTTTGGTATTTTGTAGTTATTATTTTGTTTTTTATTAAGTTATATGGATGTAGCATTTAAACATCTAGAATTTTTTATTTCAATTTAATTATGTTTTTATTGGTGTTTAATTATTTAGAATTTGCTATTTCAATTTATATTATATTTTTGTTATTTAAATTAGTTATTATAACAGTAAGGTTGATTAAAATTAATTATCATAGATAATTATTCAATTGTTGGATGAAATCCACTCTTTTGCACATGTATTTCACGTGGATTCTTTCATAGTGAAATCAGACTTGCTGCGATGGAAATTGAAACCGCACAGCTTTGAATTATCTGAAGTTATCACTTGTAAGTTGTATTTCTCTCCTCCACGTTTTGTATAGCACCCTTAGTCTATAACCAGCTCATAAAGAAGAAGTGTTGAGAGTTAATACACATGCATAACAACGATTTAACTATTTAGTTGTTTGATTGTGCCATTATTTAATAATTATCTCCCTTTGCATAGAATCTAGTTCCTTTGTACATCATTTGCAATGCAATGATGTCCATTGCTTGTGGAGTAAAGTGATTTGGAAATAAATAATTGTTCCAATAAACCTGGGGAATAAATTGTACGAGGATAAAAGTAAGGCATATGGAATTTAGGTCATGACTATATATATATATATATATATATATTCTTTGTTAACGGTGGAGGAAAAGAAAAGAGAAGAAATTACATGTTTGATACAATTGATATGAAACATTTTTTATTTCTTTCAATAAACAATTGTTTATTTATTTGTTTGTTTTATCTATGCGAAAGAGCTAGAATTGAAAATGGTTTATACATGATAAAGCTTAAAACAAATTGTTAAAAATTTGTTGGAACTCAAAGGTTTGGGTTCATTTCATGCATGCGCACATGGACAAACAATGTTGTGAGCGTTCATTCCAAATTTTGTGGGAATTTTGTATGCGCCAAGTCTAAGTTTTGTGCATGTTGAAGCTAAATGCGCAGAGAAGGGAAAAAAATGTGTGTCAGATTGAGTTTTGAAAATGCATGCCAAGTTTGAGGCCTATCAAATGCGTGTTGGTCTCAATTTTGATGTGCACCAGAAATCAGGAAGACACACATCAGAATCAAGAAATGAATCATTAGGAAATCTTGTCGAATGATTATGGCCAACAACACAAGGTTTCGTGGAACTGCCAAAATATGAGTTGGTGAGGCTATTAAGATTGCCTTGATTCCAAAAGGCTACATGGACTGTAGGCAAGTGCCAAAAGCATGTGAGTCACTTTTGTCAATAGAATGAGTGGGGCACAGCAGAAAGAGACAAAGCTCCTAAACAAAGAAAGCCATAAAAGGAAGCAATGACATCATAAATCAAGTGAGATTGGTAGATGATGAAAGAGTCGAACACCCACTTAGAGCGTTCATTGAGTTATGGTCTAGTGTGTTGAGCTCACTCTAAGCCTGTGTAATGTTGTATTGCTTCTTAATATAAATATGAGTATGTCATATGTCTGGGGTCTTAAGAGGATGTGCACTGTTCAATGTGTTGTGTTTCTGGGGATTTATATAAGAAGGGATGTGTGACTCTATTGTTGTCGAATATAGTTTGTTTATTGTATGTTTGTGTTCAATTGAATGAAATGAATAATAAAGCTACGACAATTCTGATCTATTATGTGTCTATCATGTGTTATTTGGGTATGTGTGTGTATTGTTTTACTTATTAATCACAATAAGTAGTCGGATATGGAATGTATGAATGTCATCCCAGTTTTTCTTGTCCTTCATCCCTGACACAAGACCTTATGGTCTCTGTGATCCTCTCTGCATCTCAGGTGAGACCTTCCTTGGCCTTGGTCGAGGATTGGTATGTCGATGCTCTGGGGATTTTGTGGGTCAACTATGGACGAACCCTTGGTCTAAAATCCCCGGCATTAGGAAGGATGCGTGCAAGCATGAAAAAAATGCCAACAAATGGTTCCATTGTCGAGACCTTAAATTCTTGTAGGGAATGATGAAGGTAAGAGATGATGTGGTATCCATCTCGGGAGGAAATTCAAGATTGACTAACTGCAAAAGAGCATGAGCTTTCCCCACAAGAAACTCAGGGACTGAGAGTGAATGTGAAGCAATGGAAAGACAAATATCTCTACAGTGATATGCATGAGTTTTTCCTTGTTGAATTTCCTTGTTTATTGGATGAATGGATGAAAAGGAAAAATGCTACCAATTCTACTGTATGGCCTTTAGGACCAATGGTTTTGGATCAATCCACACTTGATAGATTGAAGGTGTTGAAAAATAAGTGGACTTGGGACATTGATTTCTAGTGTTCTCAAGTAAAGGAGGTATATATTAGTGAGTTTGTTGTGGAGTACAACGATTATTTCAGCGAGGTTGAAAGAAATTTCATGGAAGATCAAAAGGTTCGAGGAAATGAATAAAATAAGAAATTACACTATGGATAAATATGTTGTTCGTAGAGAAAGGGTTGATGCACATGGAGCTCGATAGAATGTTGAGTAAACTCCCCTATCGTTGGGGGGGTTGCAAGGACATGGGGACATGAGAGAGGAGATGGATCCATTGAGGAGGATTCATACACTGTTGAGATGAGGTGAGGAATGGAATGGACCCAAAGGAGCAGAGGAGAAAAAGATTCGAGAGATACACAAAAAAAATTGAGCTAAGAAGAAAGGTGGAACAAAGAGGTGGAAAAGAGTTATCTAGGGGCACATGACAAAAGGTCGGGCTTAGGATGAAGAGAAAATAAACTACACCATGTGGTAGTGAGAAAGAGTCTGCTATGCTAGAGAGGAGCACAGATGAGGATAGGCCCGCAAAGATGTGTGGCATTGAGGATAGGGTGTCCAGTGGAGATAACAGTAGTAGTGGTGGTGATAGTAGTAGTAAGGGCCTAGGTGAAGAAGTTTGCACCCCTTGGATGTTGTGGAGTTTCGAACCATTAAAGGAAGATGAAACACAAAGTAATGGTGCACTGATAGGAGAGAAAGATGGAACGCAAAGTAGTGGTGCGTAGATAAAAGAGGAATATGGAGGTTCCCTTAGTGGTGGGGCAAACAAATTGGCGATAATATATGGTCTTGCGCGGTTGTAGGTAGGAAACTCTCTCGGTCACCTCACAAGAAACGTTAGAAGAAGATCGACTTACCCCCCCTTATGCATCTTCAATAAAGAAGAAAGAAAAAAAAAGTGAAGCGATTGGAGTAGGAGAAGGAGTAGAAGACAAAAGAATTTAAGAGACGAGTAAAGAAGAAGGTGAAGTCAATACCACTTCATCTAGGAGAATATCAGTAGTGAGAAGTTTGACAACCAACAGTCACATTAGTGGAGTTGGTCGAAGAGTGATGATGTCGAATTAGGATAACACCCTGAGGCTACTTATGTTCCACATAATAGGTAAAGATGATGTGAAACAACATTGGTTCACGTGCAAATAAATATGGTCTGTGAAGAGGATCACGGACGAAGCATCAAAGACCGTGCATTTGGAGACCATGTTCACGGAAAAATCCTTGATGTGGTACATGAAATACAAAGCCACTACGCCAACAAGACAGACAAGGTCCTTGAAAAAGATCGAGCAGGATCTTCTTAGGGAGTTCCAAAAACCTAAGTCAGAGTCTCAATGCATCATGAAGATAAAAGAGATTAAATAGAAGGAAGGAGAAACTGTGTGGGATTATGAACAACAGTTTAATATTTTATTAGATAGGCTGGCGTTCCAAATATAGGATTTGCAACATAGGGAGTGGTTTATTGTGGGGTTGATTCCCCATATCCAAGTCCCTCTCACCTAGCATAAGGTGACAACTCAAGCGAAGGTGGTAGAAATTGCAATGCGCCTAGATGCTACACCGGGAGGGGCATAGATGTCAATGAGGTTGGTGAAGGTGCATTTGCAACTGGCCAACCTAATGATGTAGTTGCAAGATATAGAAAATTTGTAGGTTGTGTGTGAGCATGTATGGTGTACCACATGTCGCTTTCAGGGGCATCGCAAGGGAAAATGCCCTATACTTCCAAATTATGTGGCGACGAGTGCACCAAGTCCATTTCCATTCAGGCAGACATATTGGTACAAAATATGTTGACATTGGGGCCATGTACCAGCCCACTTCCCAACTTTGTATAAGTATCAAATGAAGAAAAATACTCCATTCTGTAAGTTTTGTAAATTCGTGGGACATGATGTTAATAACTGTCGATCACTCCAGTTGATACAAGACAATACTCACGATGCATTCCAGGTAGAGGAAGAGCATAAGGGTGGTGATCATGACAGTGCTCAATGAGGAGGATACCAAGAAGATCCCCATAATGGATATGGGTGCAGTCGCGACCGAGGATATGGCGTAGGGGGAGGTAGACCACCCACTTGTTTCAATTGTGGAGAAATTGGTCATGTGTCGAGGTTTTGTACCAAACCATGTGTACTTTGTGGATATTTCTACAGTCCCAAGCATGTCACCGAAGACTATCCCTACTTGTTAAAAAAGCGGGAAGACAAGAAGGCCAATTGCAACATGGTACATGTGGAGCTGCATAAGAATAAGAAGAAAATGAGTAGGTTGATGTTAGGATAGTAACCCAAGGAGGAGTGAAGACAGGATCAGACTTTGAGCATATTGAATGCTCGGGTCAGAAGTTGGAGGGTAAAATAAGGAAGGTAGCACAACTCCCTCTGAAGTTTGATGTTTCCCAGCAAAAATAGTTCCAGTGTGATGCGCAGAGAGTGTTGGAAGAAGAAAGAGTGTGCAAGGACTTGCAATGCATGACTCAAAGCTCACTTGAGGAGGCTCGGATCCGAGAATAAGTGCAGTGGGAGACACAGAGATCACTGGAGGAAGCTCAAATCCGCGAAGAGGTACAACATACAATGTATAGGTCACTGGAAGAGGCATGTGCCCATGAAGAATTGCAATGTGCAACACAACAATCACTGGAGAAAGATCGCATGCGTGAAGAAATACAACGTGTGACACAATCGTCATTGGAAGAATACCATAGACAGAACGAGTTACAACGCAGTGAGCTAGGGAGTCGGAGAGGCTTTGTTCCTAGATGGATGGGATGAAACAGTTTCAGGAAGTTTCAGTTCCAACAGCACAAGGCACTCATCAACAAGAGAAAGAAGACAACAACAACAAGGACAACCTTATTCTTTAAGAGGTAAATTATAAATTATATTTGCTTGAATTAAATTTCACTATGTATTCATGAAATTGTTCTCATGTAATTAATTATGGTTTTATAGACTTGTTAAAAACAAAGAGAAAGAACTTGAATTTCAGACTTCATGAAATTAGATTGTCAACCTGATTACAACGTCAAAGTTTAACTATGAAGCCCTGGGGAGGGCTTTGCAGTATTGAATCGTATACTCATCGGTGATCCTCATGTTATAAAACGTGTTCAAAAGGATTTTCCATATACTTTATTTTGAGAAACTACAAATGTATGCTCAAGAAAATACTCTTTCAAGTTAATTTTTTTAAGAGAGGCTTTTCCAATTAGTTGGTGTTGAGCAAGTATAAATGTATGTTTAAGAAAAAAAATTCAAGTAGACATTTTTTTAGTGATTGTTTTGGCAAGAGTTTTTCATCCTGAAGTTTACTAGTAAAGTTATAAGTAGTTTTTGAAATAATATTTTAGAGAGATTGTGTTTGATAAAGTATGAATTTGATTGTGCATTTGTGTCATTGAAACTTGGTATACAAGAAATTATGAATCTAATTTATATTGTAGTAATTGAATCATAGATACGAAAAGAAATAACATTCTGTGCATGATAACTTGTAGTTTTTTCAACAACTAGAACTTTTGATAAGGCCTTTATCAATTTCAAAATTGGATATCAAATCTCATTAATCTTCCATTTAACTATTATAACCACTCCAAATGAGCTCAAATTAGAATATCTTCAATGTATTTCATAAAAAAAAAACATGAATCCCTAATCAAAGTTCTAATTGTGAAATATTTTAAGATATATTTATAAAACTAAAAGATGTTTGATCTCACTATATGTTTAGTTTGTAAAGTTATTTTTAAAATTGTTTAGATAAACTTATAACTTATTGAAATTTTAAAGTGAAAATTATTTTATATTATTTAGTTATGTTTAGATTTCTTGTTGATTTAAATTAGATTCAAATTTATTTCATTAAAATACTAAATATATGTTTCAAATATAGTGTTTTGATATTTATATCCAATGCATAGTGTTTTGATATTTATATTCAATCTATAGTGTTTTGATATTTATATTCAATCTATAGTGTTTTGAGATTTATATTCAATAGTTGTTTAAATAAAAGAATATCGTTATCTTTTATTATTCTTACATTAATGAAAAACTAGCTTTTTTTTCACATCAAAACTAGCTTTTATTCACATCACAAAGCATATATTTAATTTATTTTAAAATTCTGTTGTAAAATCATATAGTATACATATATTTCAATTTCTAATCATTACTTGCATCATAGGGAATCAAATTCTATATAAAATAGATATTATGTTAGTATACGTATATTTCAATTTCTAATAATTACTTGCATCATATGGAATCAAATTTTATATAAAATAGATATCATAGTTTAACATAATATCTAGAAAGATAATTTTTAAGACATGCATTTGTTTTGTTTTTTTCGGGTGAAATTGATTTTTTTTAAATAAAAAATATTATTAATTTCATCAAAAATATAAGTTTTGTTTTTATATTTAAATTGCATTTATTCTCTTTTTATAATGCAAAATTTTAGAAAGACATTGATAAATAATATATTAAACTAAATTTAGTACATTCAGCCTATTAATTTAGTACATTCAGCCTAGTAAATAATATATTAGTACATTTAGTACATTCAGCCTAGTAAATAATATATTAAACTAATATATTAAACTAATATATTAGTACATTCAGCCTATTAATTTTTATTGTTTATGTTGAATTTTAGGGTTATAGTATCGCGTATTATATTAAAAGTTCAAATATATGGATTTGGGTTTAAAAATCGTCGTGTATTATTTTGGGCTTCAATCTTACAATTCTAATTAGTGTGTTTAAATTTATTTTGGGCTTGGACGTTGGAGTCCCGGTTAAAGCGTGACTGTAATTTATTTTAAGTTTGATTGTTACAATACTAGGATTAGAAAGTGGTTGTAATTCTTTGTGTTTTCTATTTTCCATTGAATAGTGGAATTTAGGGTTAAAGGATCTTGTGATTTTTGTGTAGGAGGAGTTGGGTTTGACGTGTTGGTCAAAGGTTTCCAGATATATTTAGAAATATATATGGAGGCTGGAGAACTTGGGGATGTATGGTACTTCAATATGGTGAAAATTGAAAAGTTTGTGTCTTTGATACTTGATGGTATCGACGCCAATAAGTAGGTCAATTTGCAAAAATCCTACTGCGGTTTTATTGAAGACATCGGTGTGAATTTCAAGATGTAAGTGAATTTATCTCATTTTTTTATTAAATTAAGATTTTTAAGAGGTCTATCAGGCGACAATATAATTATTCTTAGCTCGTTGCACTATATCTCTTGGACCTACAATCTCTTTTACCATTTTTCCTATGTTGATTTTAAGCACCAGGAAAAGTTTCCAGACTAAGCAGTTGTTTTTTTACCATCCACCATTGTCATTGGGAAGTGTATTGTCGAGTAGGTAGAATTTGGTAGTGGCAACAATAATAAAGTCAGGAAGGCACTATTGTGGGTCATTGTTGCACTAGATTTCATAGCAAGATTTTTAGTTGAAACCATTGTTCAAAAACATATTGTTTAGAGCTATGGTGTTGGTGTCGTAGCCCTGAATGTACATATTGTTATAACTGTAGGATCACTTGAAATAGAGCTACGAACAAACCAAAATTTCATCAGAACTCATAATAAAACAAGCACAAGTAGTTCTTGAGATACATCATTTTTAAATGGAGCCACACTCGCCCATTGTACCAGTAGTGTTGCTTCCATTTGTAGAATGTAACATGAGCATTCATCCATCCAGAATCATGCATAGCTCCAAGTAGTGAAAGGAGGCCAAACAAAACAAGATCTAAAAATTCCATTTCCTACACACAACAGATGGTTAGTTCCATTTACATATCAATCACATACATTAGAGTTAGGGAGGGACGGGTTCAAATCACACCAGAGAGAGCAATAGAGACTAGAACAAAGCTAACCCTCACTGATAATAAGAATAATACGCCTCTTTGTGCCTACCATTGAAAAAATTCTTTTAATGAGTTCCATATTTACAATATCACGAGATTTTTTTATGGGCATTGGAGACATTATAATCGCATATATCATTTGTATCCTTCCCCTCATCCCATTTAATCCAAAACTATTTACTCTGCATATTTTCCATTATTTAAATTCATGGCACAAGTTACCTAGATGAATTCATCTGGTTCTACTTCTTGTATGGGAACTTGAAATATTGACCGATTTTCCATTATTTAAATTCATGCCACAATTTACATGTGAATTCGTTCAGTTCTACTTCTTGTATGGGGCACTTGAAATACTGACCTATTTGCCATTATTTGAATCCATTCCACAAGTTACCTATGAATTTGTCTAGTTCTACTTCTTGTATGGCCACTTGAAATACTGACCTACCAAATTCTTCCCTTTCTTTGACATGACACCCTGAATCAAGAAATGACTCTAATTCAAAACCCATGTCAAGAAACTCAAAAAAACGCTAACTCTAGAGCAAACAGGTCATGCCATTTTAGAGTTGGTCAAGACTTAATTGTCATTGTATTGTAGTGAAACTTACTTAAACTAAGCTTTAGAAGAACATTTGACTGATTTTAGTCCAAAGGTGTCATTTTTTGGATAAGTTTCCAATCAAAGTTAGTATCATTTGCATATTGGCTATTGGTGGGACAAAATTTGGAACTTAAAATTTTGCTATGATTGTTAGGATCTCTACTAGAATAGGGATTTATCTTTCTATGATTGTTAGGATCTATACTATAATAAGGATTTCTCTATATCTTTTCTCAATATCTAGATAGGGAGATTTATTATTTTGATGGGTAGACATGCCTTCCTCTTGTTGCTTGCTATTCCAGATCTATAGGAGTTGTCGATTATTCAAACATACTAGAAATGCACTAACACATCCTTGTGTACATATCACCTTCTCCAACCCAAATCTAGAAGCAACCGGTTTTGAAGTATGTGCAAAGAAGTATGGTGAACATGTTTTTATTAAAAATGTATTATTTCCACATCCGTCTGTCAAGGTACATTTTTTGGAATTATATGTTATTTCTAGACTTCAATTTTACTTTCAGTATGGGAAATTGAACTCATCATTCAAATATTGTTGAATATTGTTAATTCATTTTTAACATGATTATATTAACAACATTTACAAGTGAATCAAAGTAAAGTAGCATTAAAGGCTCTACATTTTTTTCCATCAAAAAAGCTTTATATTTGATATTTCATAGGAGATGTCATAATATACATCTTCGGCTCTTTCTGCCACTTTGAGCGCTATTGCATTGATGTGAAGTTCCTAAGTCCCACGAGGAGGTTGCATTTCTAAACATGTTCAAGATGAATGAATTCAAGGCCTTCAGAACTTAGAGTTGAGCCTAGAGAAGAAGGTATAGTTTTCAACAATTTCTAGTAGAATTCCAAGTACTGTAAAAATATCATGGTAGAATTCTAAGTACTATGAAAATATCAAACAAGTGCTTGGAATAATTGGAGTTTGTTTTCAAATTTATGGCCATGACCTTCATTGCTTGTGCTTGTGCTTATGATTTGAAGTAAGTTGTGTGATTTAAATTAACATTGCAATTGAATTGGAAATAGACATTGTAATACATTTTTATGCCAAATCCAAGGCTTTTAGAACGTGGTGTTGAGCCTTTCTAGAATTCTAAATACTATGAAAATATAAGGTTTTTAGTGCTTGAATATCTGGAGTTTGCTTTCAAATTTATGGCAACATGACCATATTTTATTGTGGTTATGATTTGAAGTGAGTTGTATAGTTTAAAACAACATTGCAATTGAGTTGGAAATTGATGCTTGAAATACATTATGCATGTTAGTTTTCCATAGTCTTTCTTTGCACTGAATAAGAAGTGCATGGGTTAGAGAAACTACATTTTGAATGTACAATTGTCTTAAATTCCTTTTAGTGGCTATGGACTGTCCACTTTGTGTCGAAATGAAAATGAGTTTTGATATTATAATAATAATGAAGTTCATTTGCATGAATGGTTAGCTCGATTCTATTTAGATTTTTTAAGAATCTCCACACATGAACCAACCATAATTAATTTAGGTGGTTGAAGTTTCAAGTATGTTTAGAAGATGTTTGATTCATAGAAGATTTTGACATGTTCTCTAGAATGATTCCACATAAAACCAAGCATGGTATAACAACACTTGCTAGGCTAAGGGATTTTGAAGAGGTTTCCCAGTTGTATGACAAGGAGGAGAGAATGGTTGTTCCAAATACTCTGAAGAAAGTATGGTGTACTTTAATATTTTATCCTAGGGTTTACCAAATCTTTGTATTTATGATTCTTAAGATAAACACTTTTTTTTATCTGTGAGGGGAGCTATGAACCCCATTTCCGCATTATCATCGTTAAACTCATCTTTCTGGGATTTGACAATGGGTTGGTTGCCTGACAACCAATGCACAGTGGATGTGTCTATGGTTACTTGAACTTATTGGATTATATGTGATTTATATGTCTGATTTAGAGTTTAGAATGATTCAACACTAAGTACTACATTTTAGAAGATGTGACTTAACCTATTCCTTTTCACAAATATATCCTTTACATTTTAGAATAATTTGCATACTTTGTCTCTACACAGTGTTGAGGATTCAACCAAGTCAAAGTATTATCTGCTAGGAAGGCTTTCCAAGTTGGCTAGCATCACTGACACTATTAGGGTAATTATTTATGTCCCACATTTCTAAAATAAAAATTGATTCAATTTGTGTATTTTATCATGATATTTGAGAGCGATGGTTACATTCTACAATACATTGTTCAATATTTTCTTTTGTGATATGTTATGTAGGAATGCAAAGAGAATAGAAAATCAAAGGCTCAGGTATCATATGAGAGAAGGAAGCAATCAACAAAATTGAGATCAAAAGTAGTGGAGTTGGTTGAAAAGCATATTTCCCTAGAGATGCAATAAAATCCTTCTTGGTCGATCACTAGACTCAAAACAAAAAGATTGTAGTTTTTGTGACTGTTGAGGTGGGTATAGAACATGCAAAGGATAGATGGTGATTTTCATGGTGGAAATTGTTTGTTGAATGATTATTGGGATGGAAATATTTAAAGAATGATTTAGATTTTCAAATATATTTTATGGAAATATTTAAAAAATGATTTAGATTTATTCTTAAAAGTGATACTCTTGGATTTGTTCCTTTGTAGCAAAAAGTGTGCACTGACATGTTGATTCTCTGCCGATATGGGACACTCAAGATGGTTCTTAGGCATATCACTTTCTCAGATGAAGCATCTTTTTTTTTGCTATATACTTAGAAAATTTTGTTACATTATTCACTTCTCTATATTATATTTGTTTCATTTTTTATTCTCTCACTAAATATGATGATCATAAAATATATGTTACTCGTTTTTTGTTCGACGTTTCATTTCCCCCACTTTCGAGGTATGCTAGTTGTATCGATAGGTGCATTCTACAACCCAATATTAGGTCGATGTGTGATTACATGCCTAAATTCAATGTGGAGCTGACACATGTCACTCTTAAATAATAATAATAGTAAATTAAGTAAATAAAAATTGTATATGTCAACTCTAACCTTTTGCGAAATGAAACACGCACACACACACACACAATTAAACTAACCTAATTAAACCAAGATAAAAGAAGATTAAAAAGACCAATTCACAAGGAATAGAACTGAACAGTCTACTGCACCTGGCGCTCCATTATCTCGCACTTCGATCTCTACTATATCCACATGCAACTCCATCTTCTGCTCCATTATCTCCACTTATGCTAAATTACCACAAAAATCTATTATATTATTAAAATGTAGTAATTTTTGAAAAATGAGTGTGTCAATGATGTGACTCTTTCGAATAAGTTATACCTTAATGTACTAATGTTAGATTAATAAAATTTATACTCTTAATGTAAAAACAATCAACATCCTTGTATACCCTTATTGCAACATCTCGAATACTTCTATTGCTATTTTTTGAAATCACGATAAGATCTTACCCACTCCCAACAAAAAAATTACTATAAGAGGGAGCCATGCCCCCTCCTTCAACTAAAACCATAAAATAGAATTCTAAAACCAACCCTAACCCTTGGCACGCTGCAAAACCCTAGACCCTAGTGCCCCCAGGTCTTCATTTTTTGTTTATTTTTATAGGTTGGTGTATAATGTTTATCTTTCTATTGTATGGGCTAAATCCACATGATTCAGCCCCTATTGTTGCAATCGCATGGAGTAACAATAAAAAATTATATACACATCTTGGTTTTTCATTTTTGTGAAAATCTATGAAATAATTTCATACATATACTGTTTAGAGTAACAAATAGAATTTTTAGTTTTTTTTTCCCAGAGAAAATTGCACATTATATTTATAATAATATAATCCTTTTAAAATGACTATCTCATCACTAAAATTGTATAAAAAAAACCGACAATTCTAGACTACCATTACATTCATAGTCTCATCACAGGTCCAAAACACCCCATCCAGAGGAAACTAGACATCTTCCCCACAAGGATTCTAGATCCAAAATAAAAACATCATGGACTACACAGTCTTGTAGATAACCGATTCAAAAAAGTACCTTATAAAAAAACCTATCAGAGATCTCTAGACTATGCTCAAAATAGGAAAATACAAGTTATAACTTGAGGATAGTAATAGGACCCTGCAGTCCACCAGACCATTTGTTATATGATATGTGACCCCCCGGAGAGTTCAGAGCTACTTTTGACAACTCATCAACCTCTGAATTATTCTCCCGAAAGACATGTGCAAAATATATTGACTTGAAAGAAGGCAATAATTCAGTAATTCTATATTTCCAACTCTCCAAATTTTCCACCTGTAATGTTACTCTACCTTTAAGTCAATTTATAACAATCATTGAGTCCCCCATCACATGTAGATCTTGAATACCGAGACTTTTTTCTAACATGATGGCAGCCCACGCTCCCACAAGCTCCGCCTTTGTGTTAGTACTTGAAATACAGTTTAAGGTCCATCGATATTCCACTATACTATCTAATTTGATAACTCCTCCAGCTTCGCACTGAGTTCCATTGCATTGTGAGGCCCCATCAAAACATGCTAGTACCTTATCAATAGGGAGAGTTATCGGCTGGGTTCTTTTTGAAGAAATCGTTGTGATGTTTTGCTTCACTGCATCGGATCCTGTAGCAAGAAATAGAATTATGTTTGTCGAGGGTAATCTTCCTTCAAAAAAAAAATGTTCCTGTCTTTCCAGATGAACCAGCAGATGTGAGCGGCTAACTCTTTGTTCGATCTATTCTGAGAAGACCAGTTTTGTAAGCACTCACCAACAGAAACCCCATTCCAACCCGTTCCTAAATTTAACCTCCGTTTAACTTCTTTCTAGATATAAACAGTGAAAGGGCGGCTAACAAAAACATGTTGAGTTGTCTCTTCATTTGTTCCACACAGACAACAAACGCTTGGACCAAACCAGCCTCTCCTCTGGAGGTTTTCCCAAGTGAGAATATTGTTTTCCAACAATATCCATAGGAAGAGTTTAATTCTTAACGGGCAGCTCCATTTCCATAATTGAAATCTCCAGCCTTTTGCCTTTTCGGGCCAGAATTTATTTGATAGAGTATTATAGGCAGTTTTGACAGATATAAGGCCACTATTATCATCACCTACCCACTTAAGTTCATCATGGTGTTCCTTTAGCACAATGTCATCATGTAAAAGAAAATTCATGTAGTTTTCCCATTCAAAATCCAAGTCCCCTTCCAAATTCAACTCATTGCTCGTGATCCAATTATGTCCCAACAAACTTAATGATGAAGGTCGACTTGCTTGAAATAGGAAGAAAATATGATTTTTGTTTAATTCTCGAATCAGTTCCTCCGATAAGAAAGAATCTTCATTCAATCCACTGATAACATCTCTGCCAATAATGATTGCATTCCCTGTGCCGAGAGACCATACTATTTTATCAAGGATAAGTGGTAGAGTATTTATGATATTCTTCCAAGTTTGTGATCCAAAAAGAGTAACGTTCACAACCAACCTTAACCAAGTACTTACTGGAACATGAGGAATATATTTTTCTTTGATAACTCTTTTCCAAATCTCGGGCTTCATTAAAGCTCGCCATAAAGTATTAGTATCTAGAGCTCTATAAAATATAAAAATGTTATGTAAGCCCCAACCTCCCAGTTGCTTAGGCTTTGCTATTAATTTCCATTTACAAAGGTGGTAGCACTTCTTTGATTTATTTCCAGCCCACAGATAATCATAACTAAATATATGAAGCTTAGTTAGCACCGATACAGATATATGGGCTAATGCCAACCAATAGACCGGTAAGCTCTCGAGAACAGCTTTTATTAGAATCAGACAACCTCCAAAACTGAACCACTTATTACACCAAAAATTAATCCTTGTCTCGAACCTCTCCACTAACCACTACCAATCCACCGATTTATAACTGCCTAGTTTCATCAAATATCCCAAATATTTGAAACCACCATTGAGATCTTTAACAGAATATCCAAGAATTTCCCCAATTATTTGGAGAGAACCAGGGTCGACACCCGCATTCATAACCGTGGACTTTTGGGTGTTTATGATTAAACATGAAGCTCGACAAAACACTTGTAGAATATTTTGTATATGCTCCCACTCAACTATAGAAGCTTTTTTCATAATTAGTATGTCGTCCACAAAAAGTAAATGGAGGATCATGATCCTGATAGAAACTGTAATCCCTGTAATCTGACCTTCATATTTTTCTTTCTTTAAAGCCAAACTAAGCCCCTCCATTACTAAAATAAATAGTAAAGGAGATAGCGGGCATCCATGTCTCAAACCCTTGCTACTTTTGAAAAAACTTGTTGCCTCTCTGTTTATTAAGGTAGCATAGGTAGTAGAAACCACACATGCCATAATCCAATTCACAGACTTTAAACCAAAACCACATTGATGAAGTACCAACCTTAAATAGTCCCAGCTAATACAGTCATAAGCCTTCTTCAGGTCAATCTTAAGAATTAATGATTTTAATTTCCTTGCTCTAATGTTGTGTAGACATTCCTGAGTGATTCCTATAGCATCCAAAATTTGTCGCCCCTTAAGAAAACCAAGTTGTTCTTCTGAGAGTACTCTAGAGAGAATTGGTCGAAGTCTATTAGCAATAATTTTTGAAATGATTTTGTAGCAGAGGTTACAAAACGATATTGGTCTGAAATCATTGAAGGCCAAAGGTTTGTTGACTTTTGGAATCAATGCTACAAACGTAGAATTGATCGAAGGTATGATCTTCCCTTTCAATCTAGTTTCTTCTACCATATCCACCAAATCCTGACCAACCAGCTCAAAAAAATAATGGTAGAATTCGACAGTCCACCTGTTCGGTCCAAGAATCTTGTCTCTAGTAAAACCTTTGATAACTTCAAAAACTTCCTCCTTTGTAACTCTTTTTTCCATATCCTGTATCTCCCGATCATTTACAAAATCGGGAAATAATCTAACTGATTCCATTCGATCCTCCATGTAAGACTGATCAATATCATTGTAGAATGAACTAAAATGTATGACTGCTTCATCTTTTATATCTTTTTGCCCAGAGTGAATAGTTCCTTTCTCATCGTTGATTTCCCAAATAAAATTCTTATTTCTCCTGTGACTAGCATATAAATGAAAAAAAATTGTATTTCTATCTCCACTTTTGATCCATATCACTCGGCTTTTTTGATGCCATTTTTCCTCTTCTGCTAGTAGATCTCTATTTCTTTCACCTTCAAGTTTAGCCATCTTGTTAGATTCCTCCACAGAAATGATACCCAGACTTTTATTGGCATAAATTGATTCAATAGCTTCCTCAATTTTTTATAGTTCTTCCTGGTCCCTTTTTCTTTTTTCTTTGGCCCATTCCTTAATTTTTTGTTTCATAAGTGAAAGTTTTTTGACTAATATCCTTTGTGCTCCATCTGTAGTTAAATGTCGAGAGTCATTCTAGACCTATTTGACAATAATCCCAAAAGATCCTTCCTTTATCCAATCTGGATTTAATTTGAAAGGAGAAGCTATTGTATCGAAACCAGAACCGGATTCCAACAGTATCGGGGCATGATCCGATAGATAGGGAAACTCAACCCAAGTACGAAACTTATGAACAGTAGAGATAAGAGAATCAACAATCAAGAAACAATCGAGTCTCTTAGAAATACTCGCATCGCCCATTCTACCGTTTCTCCATGTCGCCACTTTTTTTGGCGGAGTTACATCCACCAAGCCAATCTTCTAGAACAGATCTTTGAAGAATCCCACTAATGGATCCAGTTGTGTTGTTATACCCCAAAGCTCATCTGTGGAAGTGATTAATTAAGTTCACCTGCTAGAATCAAGTCTTTTTGGCTTAAAAGACCCAAAACCTCTAAAGCTTCCCAAAAGACTTTACGATCCTGACAGGGGCCATACATGTTAAGAAAAGAAAGCTTCCTTTTGTCCAAATTTGAAACACTTGACAAAAAGATGTCACCAATGCATAAATAAGGTGCCAAATAAAAAAAGGTAGGGTCCCAGGAAACCAAAAGTCCTCCAGAAGTACCAACAACATTGACCACACAAACACACCAGTCAGGTCTTAATTTGTACATGAAGTTCCTTGCTTTATCGGCAGACACCAAAGTCTCTTGTAGAAAAATGATGTTTGGAGAGGTGTTAAACAGTAACCTACGAAAGGAGGCCAATTTAAGGGTCCCTGCAACCCCTCTAATATTCAAGGAGAGAAAAATCATGGCTTAACCCTGGATTGGGATTTTATGCCTCTAAGTGCCCATTGTTGTGAAGTTGTAGCAGAGGTTTCTAAAGTGTTAATACCGGTCCCTGCCAAGCGCCGACCACTTCTTGTTTTTAGGGGAGAAATATCAAAACCCAAGCCACGAGACCACGCCGAGTCCGAACAAGAAGGAGTAGTAGATGAATATTTAGATTCCATTAAATCTGTCCCAATCGAAACATCCACAGGTAACTTACCCCTATAAGTCACTAAAGGGATGGGAGCCGAGGGATTTTCTAAGGGGGAGATTAGTTCGGACAACATCCTTTTCAGAACAGAATCACTAGTTGGTGATTCCCTATAACCCGAAAGTAAATGTGAATCACCGTCAAGAACAAAAGGATTTGGTTGATTAATCGGCTCCATGGCTATTTGAGAAGAAATCAAATTATCAAAATGCAGCTAAGGGGTAATTAAAATAGGAGGGTTTGTAACTTCAGGGGAACACTCCACTTGGTTTTCATTACCCAAAACACCCAAAACTAAAGCATCTAACTCAGACGTTTTTCTTTTCATGAAGTCTTCCCAGAAAGATGAAACAGGTCCTGAAAACTTTCTTAAAAGATCTCTCTCCCATAAAGACAAAGAATTATAGATACTTGGGAAGAATATTTTTAACTTACCAACAAAAGTTTTGTCTTGTTCCCTAATGCAGTCCTCCACGTTGAGAGTCGGAGGCTTCGCTTCACTACCTTCATCCCCTAATTTAGACACGATATCACCAAAGCCTTCATTAGATGCACTAATGTCCTCACTTAATACCTGTTTAAAATAACATTGTGTTCTCAAGTGCCCTGTCCATCTACACTTTGAATAGTTGAAAGGTAGACCTAAGTAGTCCAGCCTCTGCGTGAACAATAAATCTCTCCATTCAATTTCTAAAACTTTAGATAGACTCGCATGTGTATCAATCTCAACTAACACTTCCATCATCCTTTTATCACTGGTGTGCATCGCAGCTTCGTCTATCCCAATGAAGCGACCCAAACAATCACCTATCGCTTTTAGCGCACCGTGATTCCACAACTGTAGAGGCAAGTTTGGAAGAAGCACCCACAAGTGTCGAAAGATAAAATACTCAGTATTCGGGTTAAAACCGAATCTCCGCCTTTTGATCATTAGACTTCCACCATCTATTTTCCAAAAAACCTCCAAAATACGTTTTGTATCCTCCGGACTTCGAAAAACAAAACCGAACCATCCCTGGGATAAGGAAAGGAAGACTAGAGTGTAGCCTAGAAATGGAAACCAGTGTTTTTGAACCCAATCATCAAGTTGCGTCTGAATACGAGAGCAGTAAGCCATCCTAGCAACCACAACGAAGAGCGCCAGGTTGCAAGATTCTTCCAAGCCTATGTCACCCCCCATAACTAGTCTATGTCTAAGTCTCTTAGGTTTCCAAACTTTAGTGATACGTTTCCCCTTAACAATACTCTCCCCAGGTAAGTTCGAGTAATTTTCAAAGTTTTTTAAAGACTGTTCTCTACACTGCACACCAGAAGCCTCTCCTCTAGTACCTCTCTGGTTAATCTTCGAAGAAGGAGGAAGAGTTCCATCAAGATTATTATTCAGCCAAGGCTGGTACAATATCTCTGTCAAAGAGTTAAAGGGAGAAGTAAAAGCCTTCTGAGTAGAGCTTCCCAAACCGTATGTGTCATTAAGCGCTTTTAATGATCGACCGGGGCTTTTAGTTATGACGCTTAATGAGTCGATCCTATCAAAGAAACCATTATTTTTCCATTGCTCCTCGTCAGCCGCACTAAGTAATGCACTGACCTCACACTCCATGATGGAGAGCACTGATAGCAAACCAACGTTCTCCACCACCGCTCCCACTCAAATCGCTCTTCTCTAGAAACAATAAGTACTCAAAAACTATGTCATAAAGACATTCCCACAAAGAACTCAGTAAAGACAGTGTAATCAGGTCCTGTAAGTGATCCAAGACCACATTCATTGATGGATACTTGGATAACCTCGCCACCGCTAAAGGATAGCCCCTGAAAGACCTAAAAAGAAAAAGGAAACCGCCTTCTAGAGGCCAGAGAGCAGACTCTTACCCCGATACTGTAGACCCCACCAAACTGCTTCTCCGGAAAGGAAAAAACTAGAGATTTAACAGAGAGATTCCTCGGATGACTAAGAGAACCAAGGAATCCACTCCAACCAAAGCAGAAAAACACTCACCTATAAACATCCCAAAGAGAAATTGCATCAAAACCAGTGTTTAGTATTCAAATAAAAAAACTCCCGCCAAAAAAAGAATACACCAACTCCCAAACAGAATTTTTAGTTTTTATTATACAAAACTGTAAATCCAATAAAACAGGAAGCACTTCGTTGCTTTGCTAATCATGGAGCATAATTAAAATAAATATACTTCCAAAGAAGTTCAATACGGTACCACTAGAAAACTCAATAAATCTTGGTTTATTCCATATCTATGTGAGCATGCTCATCTGTATAGATTTACTCATCTACATATATACAAAGAAAGTTATAAACTCTTTATGGTTTAATGCTTAGCTATGTTTTAATGTTTTTTTATGGAGTTCCTTGATGATGATCATTGATAAAAATAGATGAAATATTTGTTGTAAGTGTTTAAAGTTTAGTTAGATAGATAATTTGAATGTTATATATAGTTTAAAAGTTAATTATATTTTAATTTTATTTTTTTAAGTTATGAAAATTATAAAGATGTTGGAACGTTTTTTGATGTTTTTTTAGTGTAGAAATAAAATTTTATAGAAATTTTAGTAATCTTTTATTTTTTTTACTAAATTTTAATCTTGACAAATATTAATCATCATTATCATCATTTAAACATTACAAATTTATAATTAATAATTAACAAAAATATATTAATTTTTAGTTTTATATCTAACTTTTTTTTCAGAAATAATTTAATTAAAATTTCAAAAAATATTATAATTTTTTTAAATAATATTATAAATTTCAATATAAACTTTCTATACATCTATATAGAATCTAAAAGCTATACATCTATATATAAAATCTTAAAAAAAGACATTTCAAAGATTTAATGAAATGGTAAAATTTTAGTGACGGTAAATATTATTATATAATTCTTAAAAAAAAATGTTATTAGAATAATTAAGAAAAATAAAT
>JZKD02S0398276.1:0-18236 GCA_000966675.3 Picea glauca | reverse complement strand
AAAAAAAAAATGGAAATTGTTGACGCATATCATATGCGTCCTCCCAGGTCACCGAGTCTGGACTATAGTTGTCCCACTGGACCTTGACCTGATCTATTGTTCGACATCGTAGTTGTCGAATGCGATGGTCTAGGATGCAGATTGGCTCCGTCGTGAGTGCACCCTCATTCGATACCTACAAGGAACTCATGTCAATAACACATGTAGGATCACTAACATAATGTCTCAAAATAGATATGTGAAAAATATCATGCATACACCTCAAATAAGCAGGCAAGGCTAGTCGATAGGCCACGGGACCCTTATTTTCCAAAATCTCGAAGGGTCCCATGAACCTAGGAGAGAGTTTAGCACCATTTCAAAACTTGATCGAACTCTTATGTGGTTTCACTCGCAAGAAGACTCGATCCCCAACTTCATAACTATGATCGACATTATGTGCATCAGCATAACTTTTCTGCCAATCATGTGCTTCCTTGATCCTTTGTCTTACAGTTTTCATTTGGTCTTCCATTTCTTGGATCACTTCGGGTCCCACTAGGACCCTAACCTCAAGCCGATCCCAACTCAAAGGCGTCTGACACGGTCACCTGTAAAGAAACTCGAAAGGCTCCATCTTAATGGTGCTTTGATAATTGTTGTTATATGCAAATTCCATCAGTGGAAAGAATTATTCTCAATGCTTATGTTGGTCCATCACGTACATACGCAACATATCCTCCAAGATTTGGTTTTTTTGCTCTATCTTTCCATCTGTCTCGTGGTGATACATGATACTAAAGTTAAGTTGGGTTCCCAAGGCCTCTTGGAAACTAGTCCAAAATCGCCTTGTAAACATCGATCCTCTATCGGATATAATCCTCATAGGCACGCCATGTAGCCTCACAATATCACTGATGAAAACTTGTTGTGGGTGGGAATCCCTCCTACGGAATTAGCATTTAAGGGCTCTAATCATGCATGCGGAAAATGACCATTTCAAAGGCTTCTACTCTTTTCTATTCTCCCAACACAAAACCCCACATTCATGTAATACAAAGGTGAAAACAAGATTCAGTAACTATACCTTGAGTCCTTCATTTGATGTCGATCCCTTTGCTTTCACTCACTCTTTGATTGCAAGCCTCCTCCCAAAGCTGACCTGCATTCACACATGAACAAACAAAAATAATATGTGGTTGGCACTGCTCCTCAAAACTGGTCTTGGGCTCCTCTTCAACTGTCCTCCAACTTCTTTGCTTTATACTTCTCTTTGCACAAGGATGGCTAAAGGTTGGGACAAGGGAAATGCTCAATTGGGTATAGTCTCTTTACTATGATTTTCCTCCTTTCAAATGGGACCCTTACCCTTTCTTTTATAGGCTAGAAGGAGCTAGGTATTTGGTCGAATGACCGTCCATGCATGGTCGAAAGGTTTAGTTAACTTACCCAAAGTTGTGTGTTACGTCAGCAACTTTCCTTTTTTTGTGATTTTGTAGGTACACTCGGGTTGTAGTAAGGCAGCTAGTGTGTACACTCGTGTAGTAGTGGAGTAGGGCGTGTGGGCCTTTAAAAAGGGGGGTTTTAAGAAGATTTGTTTAGTACTGGCTTGGCAAAGAAGGCATACTTCTCTTTGCACAAGGATGGCTAAAGGTTGGGATAAGGGAAATGCTCAATTGGGTATAGTCTCTTTACTATGATTTTCCTCCTTTCAAATGGGACCCTTACCCTTTATTTTATAGGCTAGAAGGAGCTAGGTATTTGGTCAAATGACCGTCCATGCATGGCCGAAAGGTTTAGTTAACTTACCCAAAGTTGTGTGTTACGTCAGCAACTTTCCTTTTTTTGTGATTTTGTAGGTACACTCGGGTTGTAGTAAGGTAGTTAGTGTGTACACTCGTGCAGTAGTGGAGTAGGGCATGTGAGCCTTTAAAAAGGGGTTTTTTAAGAAGATTTGTTTAGTACTGGCTTGGAAAAGAAGGCATATGGGATGGCCTGATGTCAGATAAGTATGTCTGGTGCAAATTAGGGTTATAACAAAACTCTAACTATGATAGGTGTGTGATACATTGTATGCATAGGAATAAAATGAGCACGCTACATCAAAGTGTCGACTGCCACAAAAAATGAGTCGTGTCTCCTTGTCATCAGTGGCAATCCAACAATGAAATCCATCAAAATGACATCTCATTTCGATTCTGAAATAGCATGTGGTTGTAGTAATCCTGTCGGATGTCTATGTTCATCATTCACCTGCTGACATTCTAGATATCTTGCCACGTAGTTGACTATGTTTGCCTTCATTCCTTTTCAGAAGAATAAGGGTTTAAGATCTGCCCTCATCTTCGTGACTCTGGGATGAGCCATAGACACTGCTCTATGAGCCTCATTTAGGATCAAACTCCTCAACTCGTTGTTGGTACGTAAATTTGACTTTTAAATCTCAATAATCTGTCGTCGTCCACAGTAAATCCCTCAAATTTTGGTACCATCATTGTGTTTTGTCCGATAAAATCCTTGACCTCTTTGTACCACTCATCATCATGTTGTAAAGTTAGAATATTTTCACGTAGATTCGTCTGAAGAGGCATCACCAAAAATATGTGTGGTCTCTGACTCAATGCATCCTCCACTCTATTCAATGTTCCTTTTATGTAATTAATCTCGAAATCGTACTCACTAAGCAATTTTGACAAACATCGTTGTCGCGCGTTCAAGTCACTTTGAGTAAATATGTGTTGTAGACCATAGTGGTCCATTTTTAGTTCGAATTTTCATCCGATAAGGTAGTGTCTCCAAACTCTCAAGGCATAAACAATGGCTAACAACTCCAAATCGTGCATTGCATAGTTCTCCTTGTGCCTTCTCAACTTTATCGAGATGTAAGCGATCACTCGACCGTCTTGCATCAGGACTTCGCCTGAGCCTTCCTTGGATGCGTTAGTGCATACTAAGAAGTATGTGTCTATGTGAGGGACCTTTAGTATTGGTGTTGTCGTCAATAGCTCCTTGAGCCTCCGAAATGCCTCCGTGCATTTCTCGGTCCAAAAAAACTTTTTGTTCTTATTCTGCAATTCCGTAATCGGATTTGCAATCTTTGAAAAACCCTCGATGAATCGTCGATAATATCCTACTAAATCCATGAAGCTACGCACTTCGGGAACATTCATCGGTGCAGGCCATTCCATAATAGCCTTGACCTTTGCTGGATCCATAGCGATACCTTCATCGGAGATGACATGCCCTAAGTAGTGAATCTTTGATTGATCAAACAAGCATTTCGATAGCTTCCCAAACAATTTGTTCTCTCGTAGACACTATAGCACCAAGCGCAAGTGCTCGTCATGCTCCTCCATCATCCAAGAGTAAATCAAAATATTGTCAATGAATACTTGGATGAACCTGTCCAAGTACTCGCGGAACACCTCGTTCATCAAACTCATAAATACACCTAGGGCGTTCATCAACCCAAACGATAAAACAGTAAACTCGTAATGTCCAAACCTCGTCTTAAAGGTGTTCTTATGGATGTCGTCCTCTTTGATCTGTAACTGGTGATACCCTAATCTCAAGTCGATCTTTGAAAACACCTTTGCGCCCTTCATTTGATCAAACAGATAATCAATCCTTGGCAAAGGATATTGATTCTTGATCGTTTCCTTGTTAAATTGACGATAGTCAATGCAGAGTCTCCACGACCCATCCTTCTTTCGTATGAAGATAAAAAGTGCACCCCATGGTGACACACTTGGACGTATAAGTCCTAGGTCCAACAACTCCTTCAGTAGCATTTTCAACTCCTATAACTCTAGGGTTGACATCCGATAAGGCATTATTTCTATCGGTTCAGTTCCCAATTTTAGGTCGATGGTAAATTCCAACTCCCTCTCCAACAGCATCCTAGGTAACTCCTCAGGGAAGACGTCTGCAAACTCTCTCACCATCGGAAGGTGTTCTAGACCTTCTGCTACTCCCTTCTCATTTAACGCAAGGATTGCATAAATATTACATCCCTTTTGCATGCTTTTCCGTAGCTGCAAGGAAGAGATGAACCTCAGGGAGACTCCCTGGTTCCGACCTACAATCACACGTCATTGTCCCTCGTCATCAACCAAGCTCAATTGTTTCTTCTTACAGTCAAGTATCGCATCATGTGATTCCAACCAGTCCATACCAATCATGACGTCATAAGACCCTAAGGTTGTGACGTACATGTTGGCCCTAGTGACAAACTCTCCCGGATTAAGGCTATAGCCCGTAACCTTCCCACCAACCTTTTGTTTGGCTCCCGAAGCCATTTCTACAAAGCTAAACTCGTCTTGTTCGACTACCTTTACCTTAATTCTTTTTAGCGTTGCCCCAGAAATGAAACTCTTTGTATCACCTGGGTCTATCAAAATACTAAGGGTCTGGTCAACAATGGTACCTGACGTCTCGAGCACAGTCGACTAGTGCTCTGCCTGGCGATTATTCACTACCACATGAATCTGATGGGCCTTGCCCAAATCTCCCACCGTAGTGGGTCCGGCTGGTCCAGATTCTCTGGTCCTCTCCACTGGGAAGTCATGTTGTTAATGAGTCCTCACATGCCCAACACCCTTTCTTCGGTCCAGTACTCATGGTACTTGATGTAGAAGTTGAAGGCCCACCGACCTAAAACCCTGGTCTGTTCTGTTGAACATGCCTAAATTGTTGTTGTTGTGGTTGACGTTGTTGTTGGTTATATGGTCCTTAGTAAGGAGTCCTTCGCTGAGGCGCTGGTCGTTGAGGTGTAGTGAAAGTGGATCATCTCTGGAAGCCACGATATCCTGGTGAATGTCTAGCTGGTGTCTGATGTTGTTGCGCACCAGATGACGCATGTCCTGCTGGTCTCATTGGAGTCCTACTCTGACCCCCGCTGATAAGCTGCTCCTCTGCTATGAGGGCCTTCTAGACAACATCATGCAAGGTTTGAGGTATCAAAATCCTAACCTTTACACGAATGTTGATATTAAGGCCAAACACGATCCTGTTGACCTTAAGCTTCTCGGTATTCAGGTGCGGAGCATACCGAACAAGCTACCTTAGTGTTTAAATCTATGGAGGAATCAAGAAGAAATGAAGAGACACAATACTCAATATCATATTTATGAAAAGTAATCCATCTAAACAAAATAATAGTGGGTCTCTTTTTAGATGCAACAATACTTGGTGGCACCATAACCATCAACCTCATATCAGTCGCTTCTTTACTGTGTAACGAAAAATTGTGGATTCAATGGTTATTCATTTAAATCTTTGTTGTCCACCCCTATATCATTCACAAAGTAGTACATCTTTGTCATCCGGTTTGTAGTGAGAATGTTTCCATTAAACCCCAAAGGAGCAGACCCACCAAAATTCTTAATATGTATGACAGTAGTTTCTGCGAAAAATAGAATAGTTATACTAGATTGGGGTTGGAATGCCTTCCTGTAGCTTCAATGTTGTACTCATATTTAGTATTTTCATATTTGATACAAAATTTTGGAAGGAATTGGAGATTATTAAATGGAAGCCTATGCATATTCAAAATGCACACAATTAATGATCTTTAATCTTAAATTCTAATCTTATGGCTGGTAATTGACGATAATTAAAAAAAAAATCTTAATCAAGGAATAAAGAAAATGCGGGTAGGGGTTTAAAAGAAAAATGCAAGAAAGGTTTGAGCCTGGGGCTCATTCTGGCCATGCAAGAAAAATGGAGACAACCTCCATGAAGAAAAACAAAATGAAGCAAGAAAATCGCAACCAAAAATAAATCATTCGCGGCCAAAATCAAATCCTTCGCAGCATAAAATTCGCTGCAAGAAATAAACCAATCGCAGAGAAATAAAATGTTTGGTGAACTGGAGAGACATCCCCAAAATCGTTGTGTGGAAGCACGAGCTTACAGAGAATAAATCACAATAATTGTAGAGGCTAAGGAGGGAATATATGTCGAGGAGGGAATTCCTTGTTGGGAAGAGAAATGATCCTACATTTATTATCCATGCACAGGAAAGCAGGGCATTTTAATCTAAATCTTTAACACCGGAGTGAAAGACAATCGATTCGGCTCCTGGACGACTGCTCAAGCACGAACTAATAACTTAAAGGATAATGAAATAGGAGATAAAAACACAATTTCTCCTTGAATTAAAAACAATAAAAAAAAATGCAAAGAAGTCATTTACATTCAGATTTTGGGTTCGCCATTGGAAATCAAATCAAAATTACAGTGAGCATAAGATTGGGATAACTTTGAATTCTCTGTTCATAAAACATTGGGCTCTACATGACAAATTCGCTAAAAGAAAAATGGAATCTCTAGATAGTATTACACTGAATAAAACATAAAATCTAACACAATAGAAGGACCTTAACTGAAGGCACAGGAACATAATTTAACTACCCTTCAACCAAATTCACAAGCGTAAATAGACAGGACAGAAAATTAACTAAATTTTTAACACAGTGACGCACACGTGCTTCGACGTTAGAGAGATGCATATATAGGGAATTTAAACGCCATTCAATACAAATATACACATGCATACCATAGCCAAATAAGAAAGCTCCGAAGTCATTTTCCTGTGCGCGCTTCGTCCAACTCTCACTTGCCAACTGATGTGACCTCACCAGTACCTCCAAGCCAACGCTAGGGGTACTCTTCATCCCCCTGAGCCCCTAGAGCCACAAAGGGGCCACGCACGCAATACCAGATAATTATAGCACCCATCTCGCCTCGTAAGGTCGAGCTACCACTCGTTACCCGAGTTGGGTATCCCAACTCCCACAAGAGAAAGTTCAGTCTAGATGAAATTTCAACAGTGTAACGTTACGCAAGCCAGATGTGATCCATACTCCTCCTCTTCCATACCTTTTATAGAGTTTCTTAGTCATTAGTTTCCAAAACCCTCATTAGATTCCTTTTTCATTTATTTAATTAGGAAACCCCCCCACCCCCGTACACATGTCGCTCGATCCCCTAGTTGCACCAGAAAATCAATTTTATTAATTAATTAATTATTCCTATTTTCATCACCCACCTAAAAGCGTTCCTAAAAATGCTCCTCGGTGTCCCAATATTCCCTTACAATTCTTAAATGACTTATGCCTTACTTAATTCCTAGTTGAGTTCATAAATAGAAAGTCACAAAGGCTAGATTCCTTACTAAGTTGGACATTCCCCTTTTTCTTTAAGTTTCCTCTTTTCTTTAAGCTTCCTTTTCTTTTAAGTTTCCCCCTTTTTCCTTTTTAACTAAAAATCAATTTAGCAAGTGTAGATAAAAAACAGCCATTTACCCTTTTAATAAATTTAGTCCTCCATTATAATTTTTACTTTAATAATTAAAGTTTGAATTTCTTACCCCCCTTCTTGTTACATGTTTATTTAGTTTTTCTTTATCCACATGTTCTACTTAGACCTTTAAGGGAAATTTTAATTATTAAACTTCACTTATCACATCATTCATTTTAAGGCTGACCAGGTCCTAAGGAGGCATATTTTTCTAAGCATTTTAATTTCTCTAGGTTGGGCGACAACTTTTAAGGGAAATTTTAGTTATAAAACTTCACTTATCACATCATTCATTTTAAGGCTTACCAGGTCCTAAGGAGGCATATTTTTCTAATAATTAATTTTATTAACTTATCATAGTTAAAATCGTGAAGTGCCCTTCAAGACGCACTACATGCTCCAAGGGTGCCACTCGCCTTTTTTTGTTTTCTTTGCCCGACGTGCCCTTCAAGACGAACTACATGCTCCAAGAGTGCCACTCGCCTCTTGACTGAATTTGGTAGACGTCAAACCCCTGGAGTTAATACTCTATCAGGTGATCTTGTGGGAGACTAAGGGCATGTAAGGAATAAAAACCTTGCCTTATTGCACACCCCTTAGAATCATCGTGAGCGACCGTCATAGTCTGCCCTCACGGCATCGCAAGTCTCTCGAACTAGGTAATCGTTAACCTATAGTTCGAGCCACGATGGGAGTGCTAGTAGGTTGTGGCAGGGTTGTTGCCACACCTCTCCCTCAATGTCTCTGGTTGGTGTGCGTGACCCCTTTACTCCAAATGTGAGTCTATTTGGCAAGCTATCGTCAACCTGCATCCATCGATGAATCATGTCAGCAATAACAATCAATATCATAATATCTAATCATATGTACATATGTCACATCAACAACATTCAAACCCTAACAANGGTTTCACTCGCAAGAAGACTCGATCCCCAACTTCATAACTATGATCGACATTATGTGCATCAGCATAACTTTTCTGCCAATCATGTGCTTCCTTGATCCTTTGTCTTACAGTTTTCATTTGGTCTTCCATTTCTTGGATCACTTCGGGTCCCACTAGGACCCTAACCTCAAGCCGATCCCAACTCAAAGGCGTCTGACACGGTCACCTGTAAAGAAACTCGAAAGGCTCCATCTTAATGGTGCTTTGATAATTGTTGTTATATGCAAATTCCATCAGTGGAAAGAATTATTCTCAATGCTTATGTTGGTCCATCACGTACATACGCAACATATCCTCCAAGATTTGGTTTTTTTGCTCTATCTTTCCATCTGTCTCGTGGTGATACATGATACTAAAGTTAAGTTGGGTTCCCAAGGCCTCTTGGAAACTAGTCCAAAATCGCCTTGTAAACATCGATCCTCTATCGGATATAATCCTCATAGGCACGCCATGTAGCCTCACAATATCACTGATGAAAACTTGTTGTGGGTGGGAATCCCTCCTACGGAATTAGCATTTAAGGGCTCTAATCATGCATGCGGAAAATGACCATTTCAAAGGCTTCTACTCTTTTCTATTCTCCCAACACAAAACCCCACATTCATGTAATACAAAGGTGAAAACAAGATTCAGTAACTATACCTTGAGTCCTTCATTTGATGTCGATCCCTTTGCTTTCACTCACTCTTTGATTGCAAGCCTCCTCCCAAAGCTGACCTGCATTCACACATGAACAAACAAAAATAATATGTGGTTGGCACTGCTCCTCAAAACTGGTCTTGGGCTCCTCTTCAACTGTCCTCCAACTTCTTTGCTTTATACTTCTCTTTGCACAAGGATGGCTAAAGGTTGGGACAAGGGAAATGCTCAATTGGGTATAGTCTCTTTACTATGATTTTCCTCCTTTCAAATGGGACCCTTACCCTTTCTTTTATAGGCTAGAAGGAGCTAGGTATTTGGTCGAATGACCGTCCATGCATGGTCGAAAGGTTTAGTTAACTTACCCAAAGTTGTGTGTTACGTCAGCAACTTTCCTTTTTTTGTGATTTTGTAGGTACACTCGGGTTGTAGTAAGGCAGCTAGTGTGTACACTCGTGTAGTAGTGGAGTAGGGCGTGTGGGCCTTTAAAAAGGGGGGTTTTAAGAAGATTTGTTTAGTACTGGCTTGGCAAAGAAGGCATACTTCTCTTTGCACAAGGATGGCTAAAGGTTGGGATAAGGGAAATGCTCAATTGGGTATAGTCTCTTTACTATGATTTTCCTCCTTTCAAATGGGACCCTTACCCTTTATTTTATAGGCTAGAAGGAGCTAGGTATTTGGTCAAATGACCGTCCATGCATGGCCGAAAGGTTTAGTTAACTTACCCAAAGTTGTGTGTTACGTCAGCAACTTTCCTTTTTTTGTGATTTTGTAGGTACACTCGGGTTGTAGTAAGGTAGTTAGTGTGTACACTCGTGCAGTAGTGGAGTAGGGCATGTGAGCCTTTAAAAAGGGGTTTTTTAAGAAGATTTGTTTAGTACTGGCTTGGAAAAGAAGGCATATGGGATGGCCTGATGTCAGATAAGTATGTCTGGTGCAAATTAGGGTTATAACAAAACTCTAACTATGATAGGTGTGTGATACATTGTATGCATAGGAATAAAATGAGCACGCTACATCAAAGTGTCGACTGCCACAAAAAATGAGTCGTGTCTCCTTGTCATCAGTGGCAATCCAACAATGAAATCCATCAAAATGACATCTCATTTCGATTCTGAAATAGCATGTGGTTGTAGTAATCCTGTCGGATGTCTATGTTCATCATTCACCTGCTGACATTCTAGATATCTTGCCACGTAGTTGACTATGTTTGCCTTCATTCCTTTTCAGAAGAATAAGGGTTTAAGATCTGCCCTCATCTTCGTGACTCTGGGATGAGCCATAGACACTGCTCTATGAGCCTCATTTAGGATCAAACTCCTCAACTCGTTGTTGGTACGTAAATTTGACTTTTAAATCTCAATAATCTGTCGTCGTCCACAGTAAATCCCTCAAATTTTGGTACCATCATTGTGTTTTGTCCGATAAAATCCTTGACCTCTTTGTACCACTCATCATCATGTTGTAAAGTTAGAATATTTTCACGTAGATTCGTCTGAAGAGGCATCACCAAAAATATGTGTGGTCTCTGACTCAATGCATCCTCCACTCTATTCAATGTTCCTTTTATGTAATTAATCTCGAAATCGTACTCACTAAGCAATTTTGACAAACATCGTTGTCGCGCGTTCAAGTCACTTTGAGTAAATATGTGTTGTAGACCATAGTGGTCCATTTTTAGTTCGAATTTTCATCCGATAAGGTAGTGTCTCCAAACTCTCAAGGCATAAACAATGGCTAACAACTCCAAATCGTGCATTGCATAGTTCTCCTTGTGCCTTCTCAACTTTATCGAGATGTAAGCGATCACTCGACCGTCTTGCATCAGGACTTCGCCTGAGCCTTCCTTGGATGCGTTAGTGCATACTAAGAAGTATGTGTCTATGTGAGGGACCTTTAGTATTGGTGTTGTCGTCAATAGCTCCTTGAGCCTCCGAAATGCCTCCGTGCATTTCTCGGTCCAAAAAAACTTTTTGTTCTTATTCTGCAATTCCGTAATCGGATTTGCAATCTTTGAAAAACCCTCGATGAATCGTCGATAATATCCTACTAAATCCATGAAGCTACGCACTTCGGGAACATTCATCGGTGCAGGCCATTCCATAATAGCCTTGACCTTTGCTGGATCCATAGCGATACCTTCATCGGAGATGACATGCCCTAAGTAGTGAATCTTTGATTGATCAAACAAGCATTTCGATAGCTTCCCAAACAATTTGTTCTCTCGTAGACACTATAGCACCAAGCGCAAGTGCTCGTCATGCTCCTCCATCATCCAAGAGTAAATCAAAATATTGTCAATGAATACTTGGATGAACCTGTCCAAGTACTCGCGGAACACCTCGTTCATCAAACTCATAAATACACCTAGGGCGTTCATCAACCCAAACGATAAAACAGTAAACTCGTAATGTCCAAACCTCGTCTTAAAGGTGTTCTTATGGATGTCGTCCTCTTTGATCTGTAACTGGTGATACCCTAATCTCAAGTCGATCTTTGAAAACACCTTTGCGCCCTTCATTTGATCAAACAGATAATCAATCCTTGGCAAAGGATATTGATTCTTGATCGTTTCCTTGTTAAATTGACGATAGTCAATGCAGAGTCTCCACGACCCATCCTTCTTTCGTATGAAGATAAAAAGTGCACCCCATGGTGACACACTTGGACGTATAAGTCCTAGGTCCAACAACTCCTTCAGTAGCATTTTCAACTCCTATAACTCTAGGGTTGACATCCGATAAGGCATTATTTCTATCGGTTCAGTTCCCAATTTTAGGTCGATGGTAAATTCCAACTCCCTCTCCAACAGCATCCTAGGTAACTCCTCAGGGAAGACGTCTGCAAACTCTCTCACCATCGGAAGGTGTTCTAGACCTTCTGCTACTCCCTTCTCATTTAACGCAAGGATTGCATAAATATTACATCCCTTTTGCATGCTTTTCCGTAGCTGCAAGGAAGAGATGAACCTCAGGGAGACTCCCTGGTTCCGACCTACAATCACACGTCATTGTCCCTCGTCATCAACCAAGCTCAATTGTTTCTTCTTACAGTCAAGTATCGCATCATGTGATTCCAACCAGTCCATACCAATCATGACGTCATAAGACCCTAAGGTTGTGACGTACATGTTGGCCCTAGTGACAAACTCTCCCGGATTAAGGCTATAGCCCGTAACCTTCCCACCAACCTTTTGTTTGGCTCCCGAAGCCATTTCTACAAAGCTAAACTCATCTTGTTCGACTACCTTTACCTTAATTCTTTTTAGCGTTGCCCCAGAAATGAAACTCTTTGTATCACCTAGGTCTATCAAAATACTAAGGGTCTGGTCAACAATGGTACCTGACGTCTTGAGCACAGTCGACTAGTGCTCTGCTTGGCGATTATTCACTACTGCATGAATCTGATGGGCCTTGCCCAAATCTCCCACCGTAGTGGGTCCGGCTGGTTCAGATTCTCTGGTCCTCTCCACTGGGAAGTCACATTGTTAATGAGTCCTCACATGCCCAACGCCCTTTCTTCAATCCAGTACTCATGGTACTTGATGTAGAAGTTGAAGGCCCACCGACCTAAAACCCTGGTCTGTTCTGTTGAACATGCCTAAATTGTTGTTGTTGTGGTTGACGTTGTTGTTGGTGCTATGGTCCTTAGTAAGGAGTCCTTCGCTGAGGCGTTGGTCGCTGAGGTGTAGTGAAAGTGGATCATCTCTGGAAGCCACGATATCCTGGTGAATGTCTAGCTGGTGTCTGATGTTGTTGCGCACCAGATGACGCATGTCCTGCTGGTCTCGTTGGAGTCCTACTCTGACCCCCGCTGATAAGCTGCTCCTCTGCTATGAGGGCCTTCTAGACAACATCATGCAAGGTTTGAGGCATCAAAATCCTAACCTTTACACGAATGTTGATATTAAGGCCAAACACGATCCTGTTGACCTTAAGCTTCTCGGTATTCAGATGCGGAGCATACCGAACAAGCTACCTTAGTGTTTAAATCTATGGAGGAATCAAGAAGAAATGAAGAGACACAATACTCAATATCATATTTATGAAAAGTAATCCATCTAAACAAAATAATAGTGGGTCTCTTTTTAGATGCAACAATACTTGGTGGCACCATAACCATCAACCTCATATCAGTCGCTTCTTTACTGTGTAACGAAAAATTGTGGATTCAATGGTTATTCATTTAAATCTTTGTTGTCCACCCCTATATCATTCACAAAGTAGTACATCTTTGTCATCCGGTTTGTAGTGAGAATGTTTCCATTAAACCCCAAAGGAGCAGACCCACCAAAATTCTTAATATGTATGACAGTAGTTTCTGCGAAAAATAGAATAGTTATACTAGATTGGGGTTGGAATGCCTTCCTGTAGCTTCAATGTTGTACTCATATTTAGTATTTTCATATTTGATACAAAATTTTGGAAGGAATTGGAGATTATTAAATGGAAGCCTATGCATATTCAAAATGCACACAATTAATGATCTTTAATCTTAAATTCTAATCTTATGGCTGGTAATTGACGATAATTAAAAAAAAAATCTTAATCAAGGAATAAAGAAAATGCGGGTAGGGGTTTAAAAGAAAAATGCAAGAAAGGTTTGAGCCTGGGGCTCATTCTGGCCATGCAAGAAAAATGGAGACAACCTCCATGAAGAAAAACAAAATGAAGCAAGAAAATCGCAACCAAAAATAAATCATTCGCGGCCAAAATCAAATCCTTCGCAGCATAAAATTCGCTGCAAGAAATAAACCAATCGCAGAGAAATAAAATGTTTGGTGAACTGGAGAGACATCCCCAAAATCGTTGTGTGGAAGCACGAGCTTACAGAGAATAAATCACAATAATTGTAGAGGCTAAGGAGGGAATATATGTCGAGGAGGGAATTCCTTGTTGGGAAGAGAAATGATCCTACATTTATTATCCATGCACAGGAAAGCAGGGCATTTTAATCTAAATCTTTAACACCGGAGTGAAAGACAATCGATTCGGCTCCTGGACGACTGCTCAAGCACGAACTAATAACTTAAAGGATAATGAAATAGGAGATAAAAACACAATTTCTCCTTGAATTAAAAACAATAAAAAAAAATGCAAAGAAGTCATTTACATTCAGATTTTGGGTTCGCCATTGGAAATCAAATCAAAATTACAGTGAGCATAAGATTGGGATAACTTTGAATTCTCTGTTCATAAAACATTGGGCTCTACATGACAAATTCGCTAAAAGAAAAATGGAATCTCTAGATAGTATTACACTGAATAAAACATAAAATCTAACACAATAGAAGGACCTTAACTGAAGGCACAGGAACATAATTTAACTACCCTTCAACCAAATTCACAAGCGTAAATAGACAGGACAGAAAATTAACTAAATTTTTAACACAGTGACGCACACGTGCTTCGACGTTAGAGAGATGCATATATAGGGAATTTAAACGCCATTCAATACAAATATACACATGCATACCATAGCCAAATAAGAAAGCTCCGAAGTCATTTTCCTGTGCGCGCTTCGTCCAACTCTCACTTGCCAACTGATGTGACCTCACCAGTACCTCCAAGCCAACGCTAGGGGTACTCTTCATCCCCCTGAGCCCCTAGAGCCACAAAGGGGCCACGCACGCAATACCAGATAATTATAGCACCCATCTCGCCTCGTAAGGTCGAGCTACCACTCGTTACCCGAGTTGGGTATCCCAACTCCCACAAGAGAAAGTTCAGTCTAGATGAAATTTCAACAGTGTAACGTTACGCAAGCCAGATGTGATCCATACTCCTCCTCTTCCATACCTTTTATAGAGTTTCTTAGTCATTAGTTTCCAAAACCCTCATTAGATTCCTTTTTCATTTATTTAATTAGGAAACCCCCCCACCCCCGTACACATGTCGCTCGATCCCCTAGTTGCACCAGAAAATCAATTTTATTAATTAATTAATTATTCCTATTTTCATCACCCACCTAAAAGCGTTCCTAAAAATGCTCCTCGGTGTCCCAATATTCCCTTACAATTCTTAAATGACTTATGCCTTACTTAATTCCTAGTTGAGTTCATAAATAGAAAGTCACAAAGGCTAGATTCCTTACTAAGTTGGACATTCCCCTTTTTCTTTAAGTTTCCTCTTTTCTTTAAGCTTCCTTTTCTTTTAAGTTTCCCCCTTTTTCCTTTTTAACTAAAAATCAATTTAGCAAGTGTAGATAAAAAACAGCCATTTACCCTTTTAATAAATTTAGTCCTCCATTATAATTTTTACTTTAATAATTAAAGTTTGAATTTCTTACCCCCCTTCTTGTTACATGTTTATTTAGTTTTTCTTTATCCACATGTTCTACTTAGACCTTTAAGGGAAATTTTAATTATTAAACTTCACTTATCACATCATTCATTTTAAGGCTGACCAGGTCCTAAGGAGGCATATTTTTCTAAGCATTTTAATTTCTCTAGGTTGGGCGACAACTTTTAAGGGAAATTTTAGTTATAAAACTTCACTTATCACATCATTCATTTTAAGGCTTACCAGGTCCTAAGGAGGCATATTTTTCTAATAATTAATTTTATTAACTTATCATAGTTAAAATCGTGAAGTGCCCTTCAAGACGCACTACATGCTCCAAGGGTGCCACTCGCCTTTTTTTGTTTTCTTTGCCCGACGTGCCCTTCAAGACGAACTACATGCTCCAAGAGTGCCACTCGCCTCTTGACTGAATTTGGTAGACGTCAAACCCCTGGAGTTAATACTCTATCAGGTGATCTTGTGGGAGACTAAGGGCATGTAAGGAATAAAAACCTTGCCTTATTGCACACCCCTTAGAATCATCGTGAGCGACCGTCATAGTCTGCCCTCACGGCATCGCAAGTCTCTCGAACTAGGTAATCGTTAACCTATAGTTCGAGCCACGATGGGAGTGCTAGTAGGTTGTGGCAGGGTTGTTGCCACACCTCTCCCTCAATGTCTCTGGTTGGTGTGCGTGACCCCTTTACTCCAAATGTGAGTCTATTTGGCAAGCTATCGTCAACCTGCATCCATCGATGAATCATGTCAGCAATAACAATCAATATCATAATATCTAATCATATGTACATATGTCACATCAACAACATTCAAACCCTAACAATCCACTCCCTTACTCGATCTGGAGTCCAAGGGGTTTCATTGATGCCTCTGCATCCTCAACGTACAGAGTCCTGGACACTCAAGAGAACCTATTCAATAGCACATATCTATGTAAATACAACAAAATAACATGTCATCAAATCTACAATATCTCATAATCATAATCAAAACAATCAATAGTATAATGACCGGGATCACTTGCATGCAAGTGTTCTCAAATAATAAGTTTGCTCAGTGTGCACAAGAGCGGGATGTTACAAAAAACAAAAGGGCAAAATATCACACTAAATTTGACCTTTGTAATTTGCCTACATCTAGAATTGATAAGTGTCATAAAGCTACAAGGGATGCTATGGATGTTTCAATAGATGATATGGAAGCTGAAAATGTCAGGCTTAAAGAAAGAATTAAGGAATTAGAGTCTACACTAATGCGACCTACGATACTTGCTACTCTAGTTTCAACAATCCAACCTGGAAAGAGCTCCAACAAAACCCTAGAATCGAATCTAAGGATAAAAGGGGCATCAAGTCTACTTTTCGCAACTAGATACTATGTTGAAGAAAATATCAAGAAAATAATGTCTCTTATTTTAGAGACTTGGGATTTAGCAAATAACTTTGTCTCTCTTGGTTCCATAATTCAAAATACAAGGGAATATTTACAAGTTGACATAACAAATGATGAAAAATTTTATAACAATGAACTCTCTATGTTTGTTATAAAAATTTCTTGGATGGTAGAATACCAAATAAAACAAGAATATTTCCCCTTTTTGATTCGTGTCAAACAATTAAAGGCATGTTGGATAAAAATGATTAATTTATTAAGAGAATTGTTAGGTGATTTGAATGCTTTAAGTAGCAAAAAGACTTAAGCTTATTCTAAATTGATGGAGTTAAACCTTGTGTGCACTACTATTGAATAAGATACAAAGCTAATTGTAAATTCAATTCTTCAAACAAGACAACAATTTGAAGAACATGTTGAAATACTGAAAGGGACATCAGCGGAAAAATTCAACAACATGATTGAGTACACAAAACAAGACATTAAAAGTTGGTTTTTTGAGTATGTAAATAGAAATAAAGACATTGAAATTACATTACAACAACTTTCAATTGATTATAGAGAAATTGAAGGCACCTTATTTGATATAAAAGTTAAGCAAGAAGTGATTGTTTCTCCTTTACGTGATTACATTGAAAAATGGTTAGAATTAGCCTTAACCAAGATTATTCAGGATAACCAAACATAAGCAATTGGTATGGGTGAAGAAACTATTGCCAGACAAAATATAAGAGCAACAACAGGCCAAAAAAGAGACAAGGGAGATTCCATTACAATAAGTCTGAATTGATCGCAACCCTTTCCTTGTCCTTTCATAATTCATCCGGTTATATCTTTATCTATTTTAAGAAGAATATAACCGAATTCTGAGTTTTCCATTTTATCCTCTTTTCAGGTCTTACCCTGCTTACACCTTGTTCTCATTTTGTTCCTGCTCTTCCCTTCTTCTGCTTTATATTTTATGGTTCACGGGAGCCCCAATCCTAGTCCATTTTGGATGAATGCTTTACTTTATAAGACTATCAAAGACATATTATTTTTTAGAAATCCAAGAGAACTGTTTAGGGGTTCATTTTTATTGTATCTTTGAACTCTGAGCATTTGAGTAAAAGATATTTGAATTTGACCTATCAAGATCCTATTTTGATTTTAATAGAAAGACTCTTTTAAAATTGCATTATATTTGGACGATTTGTCTTCCTTTCCTTGAATGTGATCAAAGTATTAAATATTGTAATGGATGTGAGATTAGTGTTATAATTTTCTTATTTGCATACAATATTTCTGGAAAAATATTTTATGAGTGGGTTCATGGTCCCTTTCTCATAAACTTTTGATCTATTTATATTCCTTATTGAAAATATATTTCTTTATTTATTTGAATAATAAAGATCTGGAGTTTGTTGATTAACATTCTCCTACATTTTTCCTGAGAATTTTCAAGATAAATATTTTAAGAATTCATAGAGGAGTACCACCTCTATAAAAAATGATGGGGATTTTATCCTCATGAGGTTGTTGTTTCAATCTTAACTGATTCAAACATCAACAAATTTGTAGATGGATAGGAAGAGGGAAATCATCACTACCTTCAAACAATTGGATAGACTTTGGTGTGTACTTGGACAATTTTTCTCTTAGCTCATACAACTTTTCTGATCTCCTAGCAGTGATGTTTT
>JZKD02S0398232.1:0-10153 GCA_000966675.3 Picea glauca | reverse complement strand
CGTTGCGGCTCGGGGGGCTAAGGGGGAAGCAGAGTACCCCTAGCATTGGCTGGGAGKTACCAGTGAGGTCTCRASGGTCGACGAGCGGGAGTGGCAYGGAGCGCGYAGACGTCATTCGAGGTGGGCGATAAGGCAAAGGTACGCTCATTATTTTGTGGAGTAGAATGCACTAGGAATTTATKCTTGGATCTRATTGAGGATTATAAATGAAGTYGACATGCTTACACATAGTATTGTCTCRTTTTTCTTTCATGTTTATATCTCGCTGGACATTTCTGTGTATTCCTTCTTGTCTGCRTTTTACTACCTTGAAATTTAATTGATGGCRAAGCTCTTATCTTTGCRTTTCTTATTTTGATGATTGAACCCACACTGTGTTGTATCACCTCACTCGCAACTTAACCCTGTGAATGTTGATGGCCCTTTTTCTYTGCATTTTTGTCTCTACACAATAATGATGGATGARTTTGTCTYGAKCCTTTGCCCATTYGTTGAATGCCTGAAATTTCATGGTCTGCATGTTGGTTGGGGTTCTACTTTTCCTTGGTTTGGATSCTTGCTTCTGCATRACTCTTCGTGGCTATATTTTCCCRGACATTTTGTATCTGCATTTAAATCGTTATGTGTAGTTTACAACCATTGACATTCACTGTGACAGATAATGCATTTTTTTGTGTTCATAGAGGSATTTAGTAGTGAATTMGTTYTGTAATAGATGTTATATTACCTCTTTTATTAAATAAATAAAGAGAATTTYGACTGTGTTAGATAATGGAGGTAATGGSGAATTCGTAAATCATGGATGTGGCATCTTGGTATTTAATTAAWGTGGGTGCAATATTAAAATCGGTTGGCAATCCCTGGTAATTAGAATTTGTCGCYRTATGTGCATGGAAKCTTTATAATCCATGTGAAATTTTGTTACTGTATGTTATGGTGTAATGGCTGTGAAATCCTTGACGAAAACAATTTTTAAAGCAACTCCAGGATAGCCGTAGCATTCTTGTTAGCAACTCATGCCCCGATTTATTGACTTTGTTTTTGGCCTTTCGATTATACTTTACTTCTAAAGATGCATCGTGCCATTTCCACCAGGGTAATTTTTTTTATTCTTTATGTGTTTCTAGCCAGCAAATCCGCCATTCCGACCTGTGCATTTCTTGGATTATTTAGAGGTAACGATCCTGCCTGCTTACCCTCAGTTGGGATGGTAAATCATTCTAAAAATCATGATCTGTTACCTTAAACCTTGGACCTTCTCCCCAGAAAGTTGTTTTGAAGGCACGACCTTTCGCCTCTGCAACCTTAGATTCTTGCCTCTATCATTGATGGTTGCGTCGTCCCTCTGCATCTGTAATAACCCTCCTCTACTACTAAACCACCTTGAAAAACTCCAACACCTCACCATCTTCAGGATTATGGGATCTGATACTTGTCGAGTAATCTAATAGCCTAATGGTTAGCTTCCAAATGATTTCGTGACTTCTGGCATGCATCTTAAGTGGCCTTTCGAATTCGGCATGCTCTCACAACCATTAGCTCTTGTTGCCGATTTTTATTCTTTAATGGGCAAAGTGGACTGGCTGCCAATCCTCAAAGCTTTTATTGCTTATGAATTGTTAATGTAATGGAATTAATGTTAATGCTATTTATTATAGAATGCCAATTCTCAAAGCTTTTATTGCTTATGAAATGTTAATGTAATAAAATTAAGGTTAATGTTATTGATTATAGAACGCCTATTCTCAAAGCTTTTATGGCTTATGAAATGTTAATGTAATGAAATTAATGTTAATGCTATTAATCATAGTTCACACTAATTCTCAATGCTTTTATTGCTTACGGAATGTTAATGTAAGGAAATTAATGTTAATGCTATTAATTATAGAATGCTAAATCCCAATGCTTTTATTGCTTATGAAATGTTAAGGTAATGAAAGGTTAATGTTAATGCTAATAATTATAGAATACTAATTTTCAATGCGATTATTGGTTGTGGAATGTTAAGGTCATGTAATGTTAATATTAATGCTAATAGTTATAGTAATGTTGATTTTCAATACTATCATTGTTCATGGTAATGTTAAAGTAGTGTGATGTTTATGCTAATGCTAATATCCATGGTAATGTTAATGTTAATATGGTCATCCCTTTATGGTAATGATAATGTAATTATTATAGATAACATGTAAGGGGGAAGGTGATTGTCAGTTTAGGTAGTTATGGTGATATAAATTGTAAAGTGGTTATTATTTTATGGTAATGATGTTGAAAGTTTATTATCATTGAAAACAGATAAAAGGTAATGTATTGAACAAGTACAATAAGTAATTATGATTTAGTAAATGGGGATTTGCAATTAATTATATGTACTTATTTTTAAGGTTGGGTTGGTAACTCGTCGACTAATGGAAATTAAACGAAGTGATTGATTTGTACTTGTTGCCAATTGAGTCATAGGTAATGTTGAGTCTTAACTAATGGTTGGTTATTGACGACATCCTTCTGACTTGCGCCTTCCATAGAGGACGTGTTCATTCTTTAACTTTTGTTGTACTTGGTTGTAACCATTATTTGCTTGGTCTGCTTGTGTTGGGCGGGATGTAGACACCTCCATGTTCCTCCGAATAGTCTCCAGCCCTGAGACCTTAAATGGTTAAAATTGATGGGAACCTAGGCTTGAGCATTTCTTATGTGTCTTGGAGGTCCTAACCATTGCAGGGTAGGACGGGCGGGTAGTCAGTCTTACTTATTGTCGACTGATCGTCGCTAAATGCATGCAGTTACTTATTGTGCATCTTATGTCGTCTTGTTGTGTTCATCGTGGTTTGTGTCGTGTTCATCGTCGGGTGGCGATGCAGATTCGAATGTGTTTGTTTCCCTTGTACACGTGCACACACACTTTAAAAAAAAAAAATGTGCACTTGTTATAAGAGGTTTGTCGTCGTAATGAGGAGGACCATTACAAAATAATATGTATCCATTTGAATATCTTTATGGATATCAATATTCTACCACTAAATCCTTTTTGTAGGACTGTTATAAAGTATAATCAATAGAGTCACATGTTGACAATATTAAAGAAACTTAACAAATAATTATTGAATACCTTCAAATGACCCATAATAGGAAGAACCAACAAGAAGATCAACATTGAATTTAAAGAAAATATGAAGTGGGGGATTGGGTATATCTAAGACTCCAACCATATAAGAAATCAAATCTAAAACACAAGAAGAATAAGAATCTAGATCCAACATTTTGTCATCTGTAGAACATCGTTCACAAGATTGGAGAAGTATCTTATGAGTTATAATTTTCCTATTTACAAATTCATGGGGTTTTCTACGTCTCTTACCTTAAAAAAATATGGGATAAACTTTGCAAGTACAAATTGAACTTCTATAATTAGATAAAGAAGGAAAATTAGTTCTTGAAGAAGAAAATGTTATTGATCAATGTTTTATTTCGTCGTAATAGAACAATTATGGAGTACCTAATCGAGTGGAAGAATATGTAGCAAGAAGAAGTTGCATGGGAAGATGATAAATTCATGAAGAAATGTGCTCATTTACAAGATTTTGGAGGTAATCTTATTAAAAAGTGGGTCTATATTAGGGTCTTATCCATCATTCACTATTATTATATTAGTTTAGTTAGGATAGTCTAGAGTGTAGGATACATCATTCAATATTTATCTCCTACTAATAATAAATTAGATTAATTTGAATAAGCATCTTGTATTATGCATCTGATATAGAATGTTACACCTTTGAACATGCTTCTGATTCATTGTCTATCTATCATTCTCTAAGTGTGGGATTAATATTTCTATTTTTATGTTATTTGTGTAATACCCTAGGTCGATCCCTAGTTGTAAATGTAATTATGTGTTATAGGTTGGTGAGCCAGATTATTATAATCCATAAGGATTATGTGAGTATTAGGCTATATATCCTAGATGCTAAGGGCCAGTGAGCCTATTATTGTAATATGTAAACACTCATATCATTAATAAAGTACAAAATTGTTGCAGACCGACCCAGAAATGAGTATGGAGGGCTAAAATCCAATAGAAAGGGAAAGGCGACTAAGAGTCTAGGAAAGGGGATACGATAAGGCGGATTAAATCCCAATGGAATATAATAAATTAATATTCTATAAATCTAAAGTTATGGATATGAATATATCATAAGTTTCTAAATTATGGACAAGGGATTCCCTTGGGTGTCATGTGTCTTAAAGGACACATGCATATATATTTTTGGGATATAGTGTAATTTCCCATTCTTTCCTATCATTCATTCATCACTCCTACCATTCACTCATCCATTCTATCATCGATACTGGTACATGGTATTGTTGTAGGTTGAGGAGGTGGGTTTTCAGGCCCGTATTATGAGTAGGTGGTTTGTCAGGCCCGTATGTCGAAGAATCAGGTTATCATGCCCATGAGTAGTTTCCTCTGGGTGAGAAACTACTTGGAATTATTTCCTGGTGCATTGGGAAATAACTACAGGGCTATGAGACTTCTTGTTCATCTTGTTGTTGAAACTCCATAAGGGAAGTGGGGTAGCCGAGAGACTGTTTAGTAGAGAAGGGGCAGACTTCCTGGGGTGGGACAAGCATCTGGGAAATGAGAGACTTTAGTATAGTTGTAGCAGTTGGGCACCTTGGACTGAGAGATTCTATGAATTATGAAAACTTATATTGGCTTAGGACTCCCTTTTCCCTGGTAGAGTTTAGCCTGAGATCAGGGGTGAACCACTACCAATATTACGAGTATTGTTGTCTATGGATGGGAGGAATGTTGAAGGTTTGCATGCAGTTAGTGTTTATTTCATGACACAAGTGTCTTTCATGAGCTTCGTTTATTTACTGTGTGTATAATTATGGATTTTATGTTATGGAATCTCTATGATAATACTGTTTATAAATTTATTGTTATTCCACTTAACTTTGTTCATATGCAAAGCATAACAAGAAAATTAATGGTATCATAATTCATAATTTGGATGTGGCATTTCCCAGCAAGCAAGTTGGGGATGTTACAATTTGGGGTGTTTGGTATATACATATCCCATGAAAATTATAATAAGATGAGGCATGCAAGAAAATCAACCAATGACAATAACTAAGAAGATGAGTGATGATCAATATAATTGATCATGACAAGTTTTAGACTTTGTAATGGTTATTTCTAAAAATTAGATAAATTCTTTAATGTGGACATACTATCCTAATTGATATGATGAGATGTTACCACTCATCGTAATAATTATTTATTCGCATTTTGATTATCATGGGCCTTTATATTCTTCTATTTTGTATGAACAACGGTTTGTTATTCATATATTGCACTCTAGTGGTTTACATATAAATGATTTACATTATTACAATGATCAAATATGTAATCAACTCACATATTTATTTAAATTATGCAGTACAGTAATACAATAATTATATTCAAAATTATTGATTAATATACAAAAATCAATATTATTGTAAAAAATATTTCATTTTGTAATGAGTAATTGGAAATTTATATTAAAAAAACAAGAAATTGTTACACGACAAACAAATTCATCACTTAAGCATATCATATTGATGCATTTTATTTCTTTAAGAGAATGACGTGTTTCATACATATTTACACACTGTCATGTTTTAATTATTGTTATGCATCAATGTGATAATTGGCTAATGCATCAATGCAATTAAGTGTAATAAGATCACTAGTACTTCAAACTACAAAAACACCATCATTCCTTTCAAATATACCTTTAACATTGTTATTTTTGTTATCCTCACTATTATGAATCCTTTACGGTGCACAATAGTATATAAACATCAATGTTCAATCATTATATATAATTTCACTAGTGCTATTATATAATACACATTGGTGCTTTCAAAATATATAATATGCATCAATTCATATTAAATAGTTGCACGCTAGTATACATGTCCTATTTGAAGTCTACATAACAAAAAAATATGTTTTTTAGAATTTCAGGCCTAGTATAACTTTTACTTATAATGAACATTTTCCACAACCTCCTCTATAGAAGGAAAATGTTTTAACAAATGTACTTTTTGTAATTTTTCCCAATATTATAACAGAAAAAATATTTCCTAAGTGGTTCTTTCTTTGGAGTTCCTTCTCCTTTCTTCCATTACCAATCCCAACTCTACCTTTCTATTCAAGTATAGATTAAGCACCAAATCCTCTCCAATGCATAATTCCTAGAAACCTTCCTTGCTCCATTCAATAGTGTGGTTTCTATGCTCCCAATAGGAATCAAAACTAGGCAACAAAACCCTCATCTCTTCTAAATTAACAAGGAAACTATTGCTTCATCTAACCTCTTCTAAAATTTCTCTTCGTGCAAGAAAATAATTACTTTCCCTTTTCCAACTAGTTCCCCAATGTGATGTGTAATGACACTATCTTTTCCTTACATCATCAAAAAGCCACACTCTTAGCCATTTATATTTTCACCTTTAATGTTCTATCATGTACCTACAAGTGGAATATTTGTCTCATTTCCCCCCTTCCTAATGTCTCATTTGGATTACCAACAAACCCTTAATGCTTGGTAATTTCCTCGTTGTGAACCCTAGTGCCTCTATAGAACTAAGGATTTCCTTTAGGTATTTATTTTATTTGTTGGTAACAATGTAATCCTCAATTGCAATATGGCTCCATATTTTGCTTTGAAACTCAGTTATGATATTGTTTTAAAAATGTTTATATCTTGGAGGTAGGGGAGTTAGGTGTGGGATGGGTGCTCTACAACCCCAAAGGAAGTTGATAAATAGACTTTACTAGAATCTTGGGATAACCTCTAATAAGAAGGAAGAATATTACACAGACCTTCACGGCATGCAATTGGTAAAGAAAAGACAAATTTATCATATGAATATCACAGGAGATTCCATAAAGATTATCAAATATTTTGTTACTGGTTCCACCGCCAAGGAAACTAGCTTTAAGGTTATCATTGAGTGCATATGGATCTCTATGTCTCATCTCTTCATTTAGTTCTTCCATGTCCTTTGTGAAAAAAATAAAAAGTTGATGAACTGGCCATAGAGCCATTAGTATCGCCCCTGGTTCCTTAGGGTTCTATGGGATAGTGTGTTTTGTCATTCATCTATAATGGAGACGGCTTGAAATTTGGGTGGGGCCCATTTGAATCACATGGACTTTGATGGATTTTATAATTCGTCGCATAGTGGGTGCATGCATGTTATATGTCAATGTTTATTCGGGGATGCAAGGGCACGCTAGGAATTAAGTTTCACTAGTGAGAAGGGTATTTTGGCTAGTGGACGTAGGAGGAGAACAAGGGAGTTTGTACACATTCAATACACTCTCATTCCAAACTTATGGGATAAGACACGGGACATGAAAGCTATCATTATGGAATATCATGAAAACAAGGAGGAAGTACATGTCAAGAGGTTGAACTTGGGAAATGTGGTCAACATATATGTTCTTTCACATGGCCACCTTGTGGGAGAATATATTATAACGGTTGCAAAGGTAGAACTTGTATGCATGATGTTAATTTCTCCTACATGATTTGTTATTAAATTCAAGGATGAACTGATATATGTTGCAATGCTTTTCAGATTCATGTTGGATAAATTTGTTTATGGTCTGGTTTGTTCTCCCTATGATGTTTTGGGGAGTGGCTTGTTTGGAGGTAAATTAGTTTGTAGCATGGATGTGGTTGTTCCTTATTTTTTTGTCCTCTCTTGATTTCATGTATCATAAAACTTGGTAAATTGGTTAGCCATAGAAAGCAGAGAGAATGTTGCAAATTAGTAGGAGGAAACAAAGCATAGCGAATTATTAGAGCCCCAACATTTGGTAATTCTTGTCAATTCTCCTAATTCATCGGTATCCTTTTCCTTGGACACTTTGGTAGAACATAGGATCATGGTGGGGTAGTTCCAAGACGAGGTCATTTTTCTTAGAAGTCAAGCTAGATCTCTCAAGTTGTAGTTGTTACATCGGGAAGAGAAACGAGGGAATACTCCCTCTGGTGGGGACAATGAAGGATCATCGACTCTGGAGACATATCATATTTTGAATCTTAACGCTCCAGTGAGACCATCATAAGATGATCACATGCTAAATACACATGTATTCTAGGATCCATATCCTCATGGTTAAATATGTTTTGTTTTCTTGTCTGTATTAACGATATCTATTACCAAATTCACTTTGTTTAGGTATGGAACAATATTAAAATATGGAGAAATCGTAGAGGTGGAATAGGAATATGATTGTTGGAAGTTTTGAATGAACCTAAATTTCATCATTTTATTTGGTTCTTTTTTGTACTAAGTGGTCTCGACCGTGCCCTTTTTAATGAATAAAAATCATCGAGCTTTTATGAAAAAAAATTGTTTATATCTTGGAGGGTATCTTACTTCACTATCCTCCAATTAATTACTACAACCCCAAACCTCATGGTTTGTGGGGTAACAAGAGTGTCAATGATTTATTTCAAGGTATCCGATTTTATTTAATTTATTGATCATTATATTTTATTTAAGTTAATATATAATTCTTAGACAATTTTGAATGGATTATCAAAATGAGTTGCTATTATTCTAAATAAAATGAAGTATGTGATTTCATTCAATTTGCTGGTCATTATGTCTTCTTTAAGTTAATATATAAATTTTGAGAGTGTTAAATTGCTTATCAAAATGAAATGGCCCTCCCTAAAATCACATTATCATCTACATATAAAAGGTATATTATTAGTAGTCTTACTTATACAACATGTATATTCTTAAAAGAAACCTATTCATATCATTATAGCCTTTATATTTGAACCTCTAACCCCCAAGAAAAGAACACATCTTCTTATCCATTAAGCCACTCAAATTATACTTTATTATATATTATTTTATTATTATTAACATTTGAAAATATAAGTTACTTTAAATTCAATAATCAATATCTTATCTCAAACATAAACCATATAAACTATGATAATGTCAAATGTTTATCAAAGTGATAAGACATTATTATCTCCATATTAGAAAAAAAACAAGATGAACAAATTTATCTTGATCCAAAGAAACCTACCTAGTTTCTAGGACATTTTAAACCATCTCCGAACCTATAAAGATAAACACCAAAAACAAATCCTACCTCAAAACATTTGTTATTCCAAGTTATTTTAATTTATTCTCTTTCTTGTCAAAATTTATTTTACTCAAAGAAACCTACCTAGCTTCTAAGTCATTTTAGACCATCCCCTAACTTATAAAGGTCAAAAAATTCCTACCTCAAAATACTTCTCTTTCTTAAGAAAATTTTCTATTTTTATTAATTTCCATTTATAATATTATAAATACAAATTTCAACTTTACTTAAGATTAGTCATAGATATCGATTTTTTATATGCACAATGACCGATTCGTGTAAATCTCCACAATCTTTTTTTAAGTCCATGTTGAATGCAATTATTTTTAGTCCATGTTGAATGCAAGAGACTCGATCCATTATTGCCATTATTGAATTCATATCAGTTTTCTAGTTGGTTTTATATTTTTGTTCTGTAATGCTTTAGATAAAAACTTACCATTTTTTTTCAAATAAAAACTTACAATTTTTTTTTTAATAAAATAAAAACATTTATTTATCATTATTTTATTGAAGAATAGAATCTAAATTTTATTGTACTTTTTTCTTTTTCCTATGTTTTATTTTTACTTTAAAAATAAGCAATATTTTGAATGGGAGATAGCTTAAGTTTTTTTTGACACAATGCGAAAAATTGTGTTATTACATAAAGTGAGTTTTATTGAAAGTTCTTTAAATATACTATAATATCATATATATAATATTAAATATAAAAAATGTCTTTAAATATACTATAATATCAAATCTTACAAATAATCATTTCAAGGTGGTGGTCTTTAAAATCATTTTTTTTAAAAAGTCTTTAAATATACTATAATATCAAATCTTACAAATAATGATTTCAAGGTGGTGGTCTTTAAAATCATTTTTTTTGAAAAGTTTTGCATTGGATAATGTCTTCAACACCACTTATGTGAGTTCCTTAAATAAATTGACTACAATAGCTCTTCTATTCTCTATTATTTACCCCCTTCCATAGAT
>JZKD02S0398176.1:243135-254117 GCA_000966675.3 Picea glauca | reverse complement strand
GACCCCTTGGACTTTAATTTTCTCCTTGGGTGAGACTATGTTTACACCATGAAATATTTTGTGTCCACACTCTTTCAAGTGATGTGTTTTCCTCATAATGGACACATAGTGATCATTGACTAGATTTCATTCATTGGCCCTCATATTATGGTCAACCCTCAGTATTCCTTGAATGGTCCTTATATGATAGTTTCATTTTCCTTGCCACAGGTCAATTATGTGGAAACTTGTCCCATGTGTTTAACTCTCAATGAGAAGGAATCTTTCCCTTCTTTTGACTTAGATACAGTATTTTAAATGGTGATATATTTGATTGGAATTTTAGATCCTGATCCCCCTACCCCTATCGCACCCATCGACATGTATTCCCTCTAGAGTGTTGTTCTTTTGTCTCACGAATATCTCTTGGATTCCATGATCAAGGGTTTCCCCTTGACATGTATTCCTTTCAGAGCATTGTCCTCTTGGAAGCCATGATCAAGATGATAACTACGAGCATGATTCCCATTTATATGTCAAGATCGTTAAAAAATGAAATAGAGGTATGGGATCCCCCCCAACAAATATCATAGTTTATTTTTGATTTCAATCTTGTTAAAAAGTGAAACTTATCGATGAGCATATTTCTTTCCATGTGTCAAAATCACTAAAAACTGAAACAAACCCTTATGAGAATAGTTGTTTTCTTCTGTCAATCTCATTAAAAAATTAAATAGTTTCCTCTCTCATTGAGTCAAGTAGAGATTGTAACTGATCCTTCATTTGATTTTCCTATGACAGTTGATCCTCTTTCTTTCTCTAGTGAACATTTTTCTATTACTAGCCAACAATCTAATTTGGCATAGAAATTAGCGATGGGAGAATATTTGGAAGATGAAACGAAGCTTGGGGGGTATGTCTCCAACCTCTGGTTATTATGCTGGAGTTAAGATGCTAGCTTCTCAAGTTGGGGGAAAAGTACCAACCACCCACCTTTGGAGTTTCCATTGGGAAGTGTCGAGCACAATTATCTTTCTAGTTTCAAGCTCACAAAAAAATGAAACCTACCCAAGCATAGTTTTACTTTGTTTCAAGATTATGTAAAAATGAAACCAATCTCGAGCTTAGTATTTGTTCTTTCTCGTGCTCATAAATACATGAGAATAGGTTAACGAGATTAGTATTTGTTCTTTATCGTGCTCCTAAATACACGAGAATAGGTTACCAAGATTAGTTTTTGTTCTTTTTCATGGTCATAAATACATGAGAATAGGTTACCGAGCTTAGTATTTATTCTTTCTCGTGATCATTAATACATGAGAATAAGTTACCGAGTACACTTTTATCTCTTTTTCAGACTCGTAAAATCTATATGAAAAAGGAACTCTTTGGAGTCTCCTTTAATCTCTTTTCAGACTCTATAAACATGTAAAGATTATCAAGTGAGCTTGTTTCCTTTCACACTCGTTAAAAGGTTAGAAATGTCGTCTTTCGAGTGATAGTTTACCCCATTTTTAGGACTCATTAGACTAATTATGAAAAAGGAATTCTCTAGTCAAGCATGATTAGAAGAGTTCTCCTAGGTATCATTTTATACTTTTTTGGACCTTGGGGACTAACTCTACGAAAAAGTTCATTGTGGAGTGTTCTTTATCAAATATTTTTAGAATCTATAAACATGAAAATACCATCGAGTTTACCTTCTTTGGGCTTGTTAAAATTTACATTGAAGGACATGTTGAGCACTCAACACACCCTAAAAAGCCTAATATGTCAATTTTTACTTTTTTGGGTACCACTTGATCTTTGCACTATCTGGTCTGACTTTATTTTGAGAAATGTTGTCATTGCTTATTATCATGACTCTCATCAGATTTTCAGGCTTGTTTGTACTTATGAAACCCCATGACTTAAAAGTCCTTAATCCCTGAATAAAGAATCAACAACCAAAATACTTCACCTGGCGTGCTCAAATTCGATATTAGAAGGAATTCAAAGATGGAAAAGAACGCCTCGGGAAACCTTAGTCACCGAGCATCGATATTCATCGGTATCGGCAAAAGGAAATTTTGTTTTGTGACAAATATTGCATAAGGATATCGTCGATAGCCAACTCCCCTTCGACATCGGTGAAAGATGAGGGAAATAGATGTTAACAAAAGAGAAAAAAACATCACCGATAGTCGATGCCCAGTGCGCTTATCAGAATTGGGGAAAAACCCAAAAATATTGCAACAAACATTCTGACCTCATTAAAATTTATTCCCGATCCTTGATCCTCGATGCGTTTTTGGCATCAAGAGTTTTTCGAGGGAGCTAATCTGAAGGAAGCACTAGATAGGTTTATCGTCTATCATTGACCCTAGATATGATTTCGACATTGACAAGTTAAGGTTTCTTTGAGAACGAATAACTTAAGGGAATTTCAAACTCTGATAAATAAACAAGAATTAGGTCATCGATCTTTAATGCCACGTGTCTTTGCCAGATTGGAGAACCATACGGTCTAGTTTTACCCCAAGTCATTCTTGGTTCCCTAGGTCCAAGTCACACCTCTGAGTTAGATTTTCCATGCCAACAATGTACGATGGGATTGATCCGTGTCAGAGTGTTTGCGAAGCACATCAACGAAAACGTTCACAGTGCATCCCCGATCCACCCATTGAGAAAGCGACATGATGGGAAGTTTTAGCGTTAGATATGATTGGATTTTGAGCATTTAAGGGGCTAATTAATACCAAATCATGCATTAGTTTCTACCTCGTGAACCAATCAAAACGACCGTTTAAAATTTCCGATACACCACATCACCCCTCGCGCCTCCACCGTCAACACACGATGAATTTAAGTTGCAGAGATTTGGCGGAAGATTTGTTCAAATTTCACTCATCACTCGAATTGAATGGTTGATGCGACACAATAAGTTCTTCCCTGGTTTAAATTATCTTGAGTCGTTGCAAACAAAATCATTCTATGAGGATATTCATAGCATCTGGAGAAGCAAGACGAGTAATTTGAAAGGTGCAGAGATCCCATGAGTATCAAACTAACTAGGTTTAGAAAGCTTTATAGGTATGTATCCAAGTCTGTATGTATCCAAAATTTACAGGTATGTATCCAGGGGTCACAAAACAATTGGAATACACTCTGAGACCAGAACCTATCATCAAAACAATGATGAAGAAGGTTTTTACCTAACCTCCATCCTTTGGAGATACAGAGGCAAGAAGAGGATCCAAGATGACACTCCCACATTGGGGATAACTCTTTAACACGATCAGTCGGGAGGAATACCCAGAATATATACCATGCATTGATATAAATGTTAGAGTGCTCGATGATGAAGTATTCCTGAACATCCGACGAGCGTACCTGCATATGGTGGTGAGAAGAACTCATGTTTTTCCATGTATTGAAGTCCTGAAGTGTCTCATTGACCACACATACACATAGAAATGTTTTATCAATGATGAAAATGGTGTGTGTGTCAGAGTGTTCTTATCGGTGGACATTCAAAAGTATTACAAGATTAGAGATCCTGAGGAGAGACTAAACACAAATTTTGTCATGAAGTTCTATGAGCACCATGACACCAGTCGGGTGATGGACTCATGGTGGAGGGAAGACAAGAAATACACCAACTGGAGCACTAGCTAGTACTAGATAACCAACTTAAGAGAGCCATACATCTATTTGATGGCTCTCATCTGTCGATTATATGGAGAGAAGGATTGCTCCAGATTTTAAGAGGCATGGATGCCCTTAGCTTATACAGTGGTAATCTTTGGGAGAGGTTTCAAATGGGGAGCGATCATTTCTAAACAAATGAGAATCTGTATACAATGAGCTCAGATGCCGAAAGAAGGAGAGACACCAACTTTCTACATGGCTTCATATCTTCTCGATGTCATGTGTGACAGAAACATATTCGCCAGCATGAATCTGAGATGGCATGTCATAGAGCTCATAGTCCATGTCTATTTCAATGTGCTATGGGAGAACAATTATAAAAGGTATTACTCCCTCATCTGTGATGAATTTGTCGCACAAATTCATTTCATTATTTTTAAGAAGGAATGCCGAAGACTATCGGCTGCGACCAAGAAAATGATTTCCAAAGTAGGCCATTGGTACCTAGACGAGTGTGACACCTACATCAAGGTGTTTGGGGCCCTATAGCACCACATATCTTACTAGTTCATGTCCCAGACTGGCTTGTACTAGTAGAGATATGTTATCAAACCATCTTACAAGGCTACAATGCCACCCTAGGCAAGGATAAGGAGCGAACGTTCATTCCCTATGGTTTTCATGTAGGTTTATACTTGGTTAAAGACACAACTCAAGCCAAACAAGAAGGGCTGAGCCAACTCGAGTTCAGGTCCTAGACATGCCTATTCCACAAGCATGATCCAAAGGGCCTGGTCTTGTAGCAAGCTTCACAAGTGTCATCCTTCTTGTTGTATGCCCATGACAAATTTGAAGATGAAGTCTTCACAAAAAATTCCTAGGACTGGGAAGAGGTGGTAGAAAGGATGGTCAAACCCAAAATGACTAGGTTCAGGGCCATGAGCCTAGATGAACAAGAGATGACCATAGATAAATTATCTCAATATTCCCTCAAATCCAGAGAAGAAATCAAAGCGATAGAAGCAACAAAGGTTCCCCTGGTGGCCTTAGTGCAGGATAGAGGATTCCCTATGACACAGGACAGATGAACAAGGGGATTTATCATGATAGAACATGCACAGTGAGTAATTTATCAGTTGCAATATGACCCAGACCTCATAGGAATGATAGGGGACCTTGCTGACAACCCAGATGAAAGACAGGTAGGCCTAAGCGGCCCTAAGATAATAGAAATTGATGAAATCGTCGGGTTAGATAACCCTAAAATTACAACGCCACGTGTTGGATCACCAGGGGATGTTTCTTCTTAGCCAGAGATGGTAGGAACATCAGGGAGAACATGTGCACCAAACCCCCTTCGTTAATTGATAAACATCTATGATGATGAAGAAATTCCAGAGGTATCCCTGGTGACTCCTGTGCAGATCATAGTGGAAAAGGAGCTCGAGAAGGAATCTTCCCCAGCTCCCGACGCTCAAATTTGGATCCCTTCATAGAATGAACAGGAGGTTGAAAGTGTCTTAGAAACTAAACTACTCAAGGTACAGGAAACTCAAAAGGACAGTTTGACAGACGAGCCAGGGTCGGGTGAACAAAAAGAAGAATCTCCTCAGCAGGAAATCGACATCTCAACCGTCGATTATCAGGTAGGTATCGAGCCTACCCATAATGCTTAAATTTCAACCGGTACTCAACTTATTGATGAGAAACAAACAAAGGTCAGACCTTCGTAACACACAAAGGAGGTTCAAGAACCCTGTCTTGAACAAATATACAACATCGAGAGCTTGGGAAATATTCTCACCTGGGGAGATCGACAAATCCACGAACTTGTGGATGAAGTCACTGACATACATGCCATCGATTATGACCAGAAAAGGAAATATATGATGCAGAGAACCACTAATAAAAGGAGGATCACTATAGATCCCTCCATCCTCATCACCATAGAGGAAAAAATGATCAACACGGAGCATGCCAATACATTCAAACTTATCGGCGCAGGGATGGAAATCATAGATGCCACCTTGGACAGAGAGAAAAGTGACGAAGAGGAGTTATTCGCTTCTTTGAAGGAATTGGAACATCTGCACCACTTGGAGAAATGTTACCAGGACATGACAAAGGTCGTGGTGTTCCTAAGGAGAAATTTTTCAGGAGGCCTACAACAAATTTATAGATGAACGACACCTATTCATTGCAAGGATAATTAGGCTTCTAAAAGACACCCTCATGGTACTAGCGACGTGCAAGGATATGGAGAGGTGGTACGAAAAAGAACACCAATCCGTCGAAAGGATCGACTATATCAGTGCAATGCAACAGGTCCGAGACGTCGAAGAGCACACCATCAAGGTGCTAAGGGAAAGAAACATCGACCACATAAGGAAATTGACCGAATATTGAGAAAAAATGGCTCAAGAACCTCATCGGGAAATCCAAGAGAAATGGGCTAAGTGCGATAAAATCTGGACCAAGATCAATGAGGCAATGAGAGACATTGGTCTCCCCAAATTCGGCACACCCAATGACTTTTTCGACTTGCACAACATAGTCAAATCACACACTGAAAAATACTCATCATGGGATTCTGAAATAGAAAAGGTTGTAGACATGGTGCCAGGACAGGTGCAGTAGTTCATGGAGCACCCGATTAGATCTCGAGCCATGTTGCAACAATTAAGTGCCATAATAGTCAAGTATTGGGCACAGAAAATAGAGATAATAGAGATCCTCTCGACCTCAATGGAACAAAATAGATTACCATATGCTAACACATGTGAGGATCTCTTTGTCAAGTGGCCAGAGTATGAGAAGAGTCATCCACTCAAGTGAGATCATTTGATGACTCTTTGAAGACTGATAGAAGAAAGCTCCATGTGGCGAGTTTTGTTTTACTTAGTTACACTTTTATAGTTATTTTTAGTTAATAGTATGTTATAAATAGGAGGATTGACTTGTTAGAAAGGGGTCAATGGTTGTTGCAAAGACCCTCATTTTTTGATTTGTAAAGAAATATTTCAGAGATGCCTTAATTGAGAAGTCATGTTTAGGACAAGAGACAAGTTTGTATTTTTCATCAAAAGCGTGTATGATTGGAGATGAATAAGAATTATTTTCGATTTCATATCATGAATGGATTTTGTAATGAGTAAGAGCTTATAAATCTGTTGATAAGTTATTTGATTCAATGTTATACAGTTCTTGTATTTAATGATGAAAAATAAATCGTTGTGTTAGTATGTGATTGATGATTAGAGTTAAGGGAATTATTTTTCTTGCCATCGTTTATTGCATATATGTTTTCTTTTGATAATTTCACCTTAGTCAATCATTGGAACACCAATGAGTTAATGTATTAGTACTAGGCCTGTGGTAGAGAATCATTGTCTGCATGCTAGAGTCAAAGGGTTATCCCAAGCTCAACCTTCTCCAGTAGTTAAGCTTTCCCACCTTGTTACCTAGTTGGTTTATACCAACCTTTTTTTTTTATCTTGTATCGATCCCACCTATAAGAGAAAAATACCAAAAGAGAATGTCTGAATTGAAGGAGAATCCTTCACTAGAAAAAGTAAATCCCATCGATTATTTGGCTGGATCGCAAGATCTGGAGAACCATTCCACCATTAAACGTTGTAGAGTCTAATTGGGCCTTGGTGGCGGGTTTAGTTCCTTCTGTTGAGTCAAAAGGATTTAGGACCCCTCAACAAAATTGGCACTAGAAGGAGGGCCTGAGAATGAATGGATGAAAATATAGTTGACATAATATTTCAGACAACCTACAGATTCAAAACAACCCACATGCATGGCTAGTCATTCCCAAGACAACCCACACACACAGAGTACTCCTGAAACAAGTAACTCACCCCAACACAAGGAAGAAAATATGTTCCCTGATATACCTTATGCTCTTCCTCACGAGGAATAAAACCAATTCATAAGAATCACAAGAGCATACGCTCGACAGATCAACGCATTTCCCTTATCCCCATTACTTCCTCAAAGAAAACAAATAAGCATACCAGTGGTCGAGTCCCCTGACCAGGTTTTTTTGCACATGGTAGAATACTTGATAGATTTCTCCCTCATTGAAATCGATCATCCTCTTAATCTAATCCCTTATACCCCAGTCGACAACTTCTCTGAGCCCAAAGATTTTTCGAAAGAGGAAGGGTTTAACTCAGAACACTCAGTTTCAGGATCTGAATACATGGAAGATAATAATGACCATAATGAATAAAGGGGAAACCCACCTCATAAAAATCAACCTTGGTTGGCAAAAGATGCTTTGGCTAGCCTTGGATGAGTACATAACCTTCCCCGACATCCAGATAAGTTACTCCCTAAATTTGACCCTGATGAATGTCCAACATGAAGATGTAGTATGCAGGATATTCCTGTACACTTTTGAGAATTCAGCCTCCACGTGGTACTTTAATTTACCTATAGGATCCATAACTAGTTAGACAAAGTTTCAAAAGGATTTTCTATATAAATTTGCAGAAGAAACCACTACAAGATCTTTGATGTCCGAGTTGTTCACCACCACCATGAGTTCAAAGGATAAGGTCAAAGACTTCAATCAAAGATTCACCACTATATTGAACAAATTCCAACCCAAAGCTAAACCCGCTCAGGAGTTGAAAATTGGAGTATATGCTAACACTCTCCCAATTACTATTTCCATGTTTGTGAAGAGGGCTTCCAAACCAACCTTAGTTGGGAATTTTGAAGAATCCAAAGTGATAGAGTTCCAAATGAAGGGATGTAAAGAAGGCCATGTCTTATAAGCCAGAGGCCCTATAAGCCCTTTTTAAAAGGAAATCTACCTTTCAAAGCAATTGAACCTCCCCCAACCAACTTAAACATCGATCTGCGAAATGTAGCATCTGATTCTTTCAGTACCTATCATCAAGATAATCACTCTGAAAGATACTACCCTCAATGGGTGCATGCCATGAATTTGATGGACAATTAGTTTCTAGATGAAGTATCCCTAACCAAAAAATCAAGTGGCTCAACTATGAATGTTGTTGATCAAGAAGAGGTTGATCCACTAGAAGAAACAACCATGTTAATATGGGACCTTGATCTACCTATGCCTTCCGATGACCTATTTGAGGCTCAAGAACCACCTGCAGAAGTCTTGGCTGTGCCAACACGAAGTAGGTGTAAACCTATCTCAAACGACCTTACTATGACCCAAAATTCAGGAGGACAATCAACTCCCAATCACCCGAAATCACCTTTTTCTCCCCAAAGAAACCCTATAAACATCCATACATGAGAATCGCCCAATCTAGACTACAACATAGTAGAATATTTCAAGAATTTGAAGGCAAATATATCGGTCATGGACATGTGTAGGATCCATCAGAAAAAGGACTTTATGTTACAAGCATTGAAATCAATAGAAAACCCCATGACAAGTGCTAACCAAGAAAGAAATCTAACTCCTATAGATCTAAGAAATAAACAAACTGTGAAAGCTTGCGATGAAGATAAGAAGGGAAAACCTTTTGTCCCACCGTTCCTTTTGACATTTGAAGTCTTTAATAGAAACCTCCATAATTGTTTGGTTGACTCAAGAGCATCCTCCAATGTTATGCCATTGTCTATTTGCAAAAAATTAAACGCAGTCCATCTCAAAAGCGATAAACATGTAATATAGCTAGACAAAAGCTAGGTAAAGGTCATGGGAGAACTCAAAGATGTAATGATCAGAATAGCGACACACCCTAAATTTGTGCAAGTAATTGACATCATTGTATTAGATATCCCAAAAGCTTATGGATTGTTATTAAGTCTGTTATCTCTCAAAAAGAATCGGTCAATTTGTTCCTTTTGTAGGTGATAGCATGGTCATAAATTAAGGTCCTATATAAATTTTTAAATTTTAGACGTGTCAAAATATAGGATTTAAGATGTTATCCTAGAAATAAATCGATCATCAAAAGGTCTTTTCAAAAAAATCAAGAGAAAATCTTTTCAACATCTAACATCTATTTTGAAGTCAAAGTTAGTTGGTGAAAGCCTCAGGTTTCAATGGCTAAAGTGTACTCTCAACAACAAGCGAGCCAGTGAAAGTGTTAACACGGGTTTTCCTCCAACGACTTTAGAAACCCAAAATGGATATGCTGGACACATGTCATACAATCATCATGGAGAGTTAATGGATGCAAATGAGTGATGACACCTTTTCATCATGTTTTAGCAAGACATCATGATAGATTGTGCTCACGAATTTTGTGAGGCAGACATAGAAGAGTTTGAAGATGTGACACACTCTTAATCATCATTGCAACCAGAGGATAAAGTACCATTTAGCTGATGACATCAAATCAAATCACCATTTCATATTTCAAACTCACGGTGTTCAAAAAATTCTATTATGGGGTTTCATATTTCATTGATAACACATGGTCTTTTTCACCAGCGCTAGCCTTTTTTTTATTAAGAAGTTTACTGTTTCAACAGTGTAAAACTTAGCTGGTGATTAAGTTTCATATGGAAAGGAAGCAAGGAGGGCAACTTCTGAGGAAAGAATTAGACAATTTATACTTTTTGCAGTCTTATCCAGACGTGCATAAGCGTTTCTCAGATGCAGGTTGTATGACATATGTGGAAAGGTTGTAGGAAGGCTATCACCAGGCGATAACAAAGATTTTTTCAAAGTCATATGATGGAAAGAAAGCTACAGTGGGCTTATTGGAACTGATAGTTGATGAAGCTACCATCGCTTCAACAACTGACTTACCTAGAATAGGCCAAAATTGATTTAAAACAACAGTGACCAAGAATTTGGATTTTAGATCATACCTCAAGATAAAATTCCAAAGTATAACTGTTTGCACTCTTTTCGTCGATGTGTGAGCAAAACGTGAGTGCTTACATGCCTAGTTGGTCTCTGCTAGTCATGACAGCTGTAATGTAAAAGGTTAGAAAGAAAACAACTAAACTATTAACAAGAACTAAACAAAAAACTAAATAAAAACATGAGCATGGAAATAAAAAAAATAAAAACAAATAACAATGGACCAATATCACCAATGTATTAGCTGGTCTAATAGATGGAATCCAAAGATACACAATGGAGAAAGAGGACTTGGGTCCCTTCCCTCTCCAATGGAAGGCTCTTTGAGGCCCTCAACTGATTTTCTCTCCTTACAAGAAAAGATGAAAAGTGGATGAAAGAACTCCAAGCTTATTCACACAAGAGAGGGGTGAATAGCTTATGAAATGCAGCTTACAATGTGTGTTACCAAAGAAGAGGTCTCTAGCAATCTCGGCAGCATAACAGTATGAAGAATTCCTTGAGAAAATGGTGGTCATTCATGGCTTTTTATAGCCAAGCATTGGGTTATTATGCAACC
>JZKD02S0398176.1:190713-233906 GCA_000966675.3 Picea glauca | reverse complement strand
AACTCTTACGGGTGCTGCTGCGAAGTGGTACATTGAATTACCACGAGGTTTCTTTTCCGATTTCAACACCCTTGCAATGGATTTTCTCACACACTACCAGTTACCGATTCGTTACGATACCGGAACTGAGATTTTAACCTCTTTCAAACAAAGCTCAGGCACTCATATATCTGATCATATTCATGAGTGGCGATGGAGACAATGTCTCATTAAACTGGAGCTTCCTGATCAGTTACTAGCAGAGTGGTTTACCAAGTCTTTTGTAAAAAAAATCGGTAAAGACATTGCTATGGGTGGTGTTGTCACAGAAGAGCAGGCTATTAGTCGTGCTCAGTATCTAGATCTCGTTTATTCACAAACGGGAACCTTGTATGATTTACTACCTGATTTACCTCATCCTGGTACTTCTACTACTTCTACTGCTCCACCTGCCTCACATGCAGCTGATGGTGTGATTGGTTCCACTCATAGCCACTCACATTCCGTTTCAACTACAACCCCGAAATCCAATTCTTCTAATGTGCAAAGTGCTTCGTCTCCTGCTCCTCCCACCGGTAAAACATCTGAAGTAAACGTTGTTCAATCAACACCGGCCGGTAAAACAAAGTCTAGAAAAGGGAGAGGCAAGAATAAGGAGGGTAAAAACAATAATCTGAATGAGCAGACCAAATCACCTTCTATTGATGACCAGGATAAGTGCAAGCCCCGCTACCCTTGCCTTATCCATGGTGATGATCATTATACGAAGGATTGTCTGAGACGTGCCGAGGTTAACAAGTTCCTTCAAGGAGCACCGAAGCCCTCTACGCCGGTTGTCTTGTCTCAACCCTTCCCGTCTCAACAACAGGCTTTGTTGGTCATCCACGACCAACCCTATACTTCTACATCATATTATGTTTTTATGTGCACGGGTGATTCCACAAAAAACAATGTTGCACTTACCACTAGAGCTAAAGACTATACTCCTTCTAAGGAGAAGGTTGATGACTCCCCTCCCGATTTGGTACAACCTTCTCCACCCAACCCACCTACGAACAATCCTCTTCATCTTGAACGACCGAGTCTTGATACAGTTTTACGACCTCCAAAAGGTGTCGTTAAGAAGTCGACATTCAACCCTCATGCTCGGGCGGCCCAGAACTATAGCATTGTCGAAGATCTGGCCCAAGCACCCTCAGCAATGTCTACCCTGGAAGTCCTTCAGTCTTGTCCTGCACAACGAAAAGTGTTGTTGAAAGGTATAGGTGGTATTGATCCAACCGATACAAATTTGATAGTCTTTAACTTGGATGATCATATTCCAAGGTTACCCCCACAGCTTGCATTTCAAATTCAAGTTGTGGTATCCGACAAGAGTATTTGTCGGACTGTTATTGATGAGGGTGCCTCTATGTGCATCATGTCTTTTTCTTGTTGGAAATCCATTGGCTCTCCCCCGTTAAACGAATCACTAAAAACTTTGCGAGCCTTCAATGGCTCGGGTTTTAAGCCTTATGGTGTTCTACCGTCGTTTCCTGTCACTCTGGAAGGTAAGACCGTTCAGGTGGAAGTGGAAGTTTTTGATACTCCGTTAGATTAAAATCTTCTCCTTGGTCGAAGCTGGGTCGATTCTATGCGTGCTGTCGTGTCAACTCTTTTCTGTGTCGTACGATTTCCTCACCAAGGAAAAGTGGTTACAGTCGATCAAATTGCCTTTTTTAATGCTGATACTCACGTTGTCAATGTACCTTTCATCGCTAAAACCCCACCGGGTTACGAGAATGTCGGGGTCGGTCTTTTAAAAGACTCGTCACTTATGGGTACTTTCCCCATACCTCCACCACCCGATCTTCCATGCCCGTTTATTGCTTCCATTAACATGATCTCCGTTGTACCTCATGAACTTTCGGCGTCTGTTGACCCTTGGGTAGTCCCTGATCTTGGAGATCATGTTCGTTACAGAGACGTTATGCCGTTAAGTCCGGTTGAGTCCGCTTATCAAGCAATTCAATCAGTATCCCTTTCTACTTATTCTCTTGACGAGTTGTCTCTTGATCCTTTCCGTGTCATCTTTCCCACTGACGAAATGATCATGTCTGTCATGGAAGACACCCCTTGGGACAATGGGCATCATCGTTCCATCTTATTTCTGGAACAACATACTCTTGAGAATTATCAACGGATCTCGACTCCGTCGACCGTTGTTGTCATATCCACGGTTTCCCAATTTACACGAGATGTGTTTGCAGAAGGGAACCTCAGTAACATTTCACCCATGATGCCCATTGATATTTCAGTGAAACCTGGGATCGTCGAGAACGTTCATATTGGAGCTTCGTGTTCTCCCGATGAAATTGTCACTTATACTTGTTTAAAGAATTTCGTGATATTTTTGCGTGGAGTTATGAAGAGATGCCAAGTATTGACCCTTCTATCCTTGTTCATGAGATTAAGACATACCCCGACGCTAAACCAGTTCGGCAGCGCCTCCGTCCTGTTCATCCACGTAAAGCGGCAACCATTAAACTCGAAGTTGAAAAACTTCTTAAAGTCGGTTTCATTTACCCCGTGGCATTGACAGAGTGGGTTTCCAACCCCGTACCAATTGATAAAAAGGGAGGTAGTATACACGTTTGTGTTGATTATCGGGATATCAACAAAGCTTGTCCAAAGGACAATTTTCCAACCACTTTCGTTGACCAGATCGTCGACGACTGTGCCGGCAGTGACATTTTTTCCCTCATGGATGGATTTTCCGGCTATAATCAAATCAATATCGCTCCTTAGGACCAACATAAAACGACTTTTATTTGTCCTTGGGGTACTTTCGCCTATAGAAAACTTCCCTTCGGTCTGAAGAATGCAGGTGCTACGTTCCAACGTGCTATGTCTTACGCATTTCACGATATCAAGCATATTGTTCAACCTTATTTGGACGATTTGCCGGCTCATTCTTTACGTCGAGTCGATCACCCTACTCACCTCGAGCAATTTTTGTTCGTTGCCGATTCTATCGCATTCGCCTGAATCCTCATAAATGTGTTTTTTGCGTAGAATCCGGCCGTCTTCTCGGTTTCATTGTTTCACACCATGGGATCTGGGTAGATCCTATCAAGGTCGAGGCAATTCTTAATCTCCCTCCTCCTTCTTCTTTGCGTCAGTTAAAAAGTTTGCAAGGGAAAGAAAACTTTCTTCGTCATTTCATCCCGAATTATGCCGAGATTACTCGAGGTTTCACCCCTCTTCTAAAGAAAGGTTCAGAGTTTGTCTGGGATAAAGTTGCTAACAACACCTTTGAAGCTTTAAAGTTATCCCTTACTAAAGCTCCTCTTGTTTTCCCTCCGGATTATAGTCGAGATTACTTTCTTTATCTAGCTGCGTCCGACTATACTATCGGCATGGTCCTCGTTCAAGAGGATGATAACCATGATGAACATGTTATCTATTACTTGAGTAGAATTTTATCATCCACGAAAATCAAGTACCAACATGTTGAGAAGCTGGCCTTGGCTGCTGTCTAAGAAGTCCAACGTTTCCGTCATTACATTCTCTCCAGGAAAACTACAGTGATTTCACACTGTAACCCCATGCAACACATCTTGACACATCAATTGCTGGGGGGCAAGTACTCCAAGTGGATTGTTATTCTCCAGGAGTTCGATTTGGAATTCGATCGTGCGACGTCGAAGAAATCCCTAGTTTTCGCTGAGTTAATTTGTGATTTTCCCCACACTGCCACGGAAAAGGTAGCAGTTGATTCGTTACCTGACGAGTCACTTTTCCTTATCAGTACCGACGATATGTGGTACAGAGATATCATTATCTATCTCCAAACTCAAACTTTCCAGCCTAATTTGTCCAGTAATGAACGACGTCATGTCCGTTATCAAGCCCTTCATTATATTATCCTCAGTGATACTCTTTACCGTCGGGGCATTGACTCTGTCTTTCAGCGTTGTTTGAATTTTGACGAAGCTGAGAAAGTTTTGAATGACTTCCATTCAGGAGCATGTGGTGGTCATATGTCTGGGTATGCTACTGCCCCGAAGATCTTACGTTCGGGTTACTTTTAGCCTTCCCTATTCACTGACTTCATTTCTGCTGGTCGGAAGTGTCATGCCTGCCAAACCTATAATCAGAAGATTCGATTGCATCATGCTCCCCTTCATCATGTAGTCTCAGTAGGTCCTTTTGCTAAATGGGGCATTGATTTCATGACATGTCACCCTCACTCGGCCGGGGGGCATGGTTACATTATCGTAGCCGTTGATTATTTCACGAAGTGGGCCGAGGCAATGCCGACATTCGATAATACTGGGAAGACTGCAGCCTTATTCCTTTTTAATCATGTCATCACTCGTTTTGGTGTTCCTCAAGCTATCGTTACTGATCACGGTATTCATTTTAGAAATAATATGATGTCTGAACTTACTGAGAAGTTGGGCCTTCGTCATGATAGCTCAACGCCCTATTATCCACAAGCCAATGGCCAAGTCGAAGCCATCAACAAGGTTATTATAACTATGATTCGACGGATGATAGGAATCCATAAGACTAGCTGGCACACAATGTTATTTTCGACATTGTGGGCATATCGGACATCTGTTAAGTCTGCCACAGGATTCACACCTTTTCGATTAGTTTATGGTATGGAAGCCATTCTACCAATAGAATGTGAAATACCGTCTTTGAAGCTAGCTGTAGAGCTCTTACCTAATAATTATGCCGAAGAGGAACGTATATTGTATTTGATGCGATTAGACGAGACTCGTCGTGACGCTACTCTTGTAATAGAAGCCCAGAAGAAACGTGTTAAGGCACAGTACGACAAGCATGTAAAACCTCGTGTCTTCTCTGAAGGAGATCTTGTTCTTCTATATGAACAAGATAAAGATGTCCTAGGAGCTGGGAAATTCGAACCAATGTGGCGTGGGCCTTATGTTGTTAGTAAAGTTTTGGGAAAAGGAGAGTATGAGTTAGTGGACTATGATGGTGTGCCTTTGAGTGAACCCAGGAATGGGTTGTACTTGAAGAAGTACTACGCATGAGTTATTTGTGCATAGGTACTTGTATTTTTATGTATCATACTGAGTGAGTGTGTTACTTTAGTTTTGCTTTTGACGTTATTTGGTTTCTGTCCTTATGTGACGTTGTGTTTGATTGCCAGATGTCGGAGTATTCGCTACCTTATATTGGCTTCGCCGACGGTGCTAGTCATAGTACTCGGAACCTAGCTTCCGCTGCTTGGGCAATCTATGCCCTAACAAACGAAATCATATCTCTACGAGGTATATGTCTTGGCCGAGCGACCAACAACATTGCAGAGTATAGCGCCGTGGTTGAATTATTGATTGATGCTATCTCTCTCGGGATTTGTTATTTGGTTGTTCATCTTGACTCGCAGTTGGTAGTGCTACAACTCAGTAACGTATATTCTATTCGAAGTCCTACTCTATTAAGGATATATTTGCGGATTCGCCTCTTGGAAAGACATTTTGATTACATAGAATATCAACACATTCTGAGAAGTCTCAACACATTGACAGACTCTTTAGCTAATTATGTGCTAGACAGACATTTAAATCACTTATAAAATCAAACACATTAAAATGTACACAATTGTAAAGTAAGCTGGTGGAACCCATATATATATATATAACGGTCAAAGTTTGTTTTTACAAAATATGTCCGAAGACCAAAATATCAAAAAATGAAGCTCATGGCTTCTACAAAGTGACATCACTAATGATGTTCACGATAGCATGCTAAGGTCCTGGCTACTCTGTGGAGCAAACGACCCATAGAGGCAGAGACTCCCACGGTGTGACGCTGATCGCATCGTGGGATCTCCTCCAGAGGCATCTCTGGAACATCAGACATCAATCCCTCTAAGTTTTGCTCCACAGTAAGGTAGTCCTCAGAATACTGGGGGACTGGAACTACTGCTTCTCCTCGACGCTGAACATGAGATCTACCGGCAGGTCTATATGCCCCAACATATGTGTTATCAACAAGATTTTGGTGTTAGTCTTCGTATAAAACCATAAAACCAAAAACATTTAATATAATGAAAATACAAAAACATCTAAAAAGTTAAAAAGTTGGTGTTTTTCTTACCAATATCTCCCCACTGTGCGTCTTCACGAAGGGCAAGCTCAGGATCACCACGAAAGTCCAAGCCAGCATATGCATAATCCTCGATCATCAAGACCTGGCCTTGGAGCCAGTCAAAAAAGCGATTGTCATACCGAACGATCGGTCCTGTCACATGCCTAGCCATAAGTTGGCACCATCGTAGCATCCGTGGATCCCTGGGACCCGGAAAGTGCCAATCCGCCTGAATCCTGTACACTGGGACCCTCTCGCAGAAGAATGACACTAGCAACGATCCATAACCAAACTGCTTTAGATCTCCACACCTGCATTTGGTCAGTTGTTTCTTGAGGTTGCGCAACACTGCATCAACCCAGTTGAAGACACGGGGCTCGACACACTCGAGGGCATAGTGAAAATAGCTCTGTAGAGCCATATGCGGAGCTGCACTCCCTGCCATCCAAGCTATAGTGAAGAGAATGGTCTGGAGAGTTATATCAGTCACTCCCCAAATAGCCACCTTTCCCTTTTGTCTTTCTGCCTCTGGCACGCAATACTCTCGGCAATACTCACTCATTTTCATGCCACCTCTGTGGTTACCAGTCAAGCTAACATATGAACCCTGTCTTGACAACCCAGTCAAGAAATAGATATCTTCAATATCAATCGTCAATGTGTGAGCACCCACATTGAAGACCTGCTGATCCGGATCCCACATCCAGACTAAATGTTCCAATAATCGAACCTGGGCTCTCATGCCCGGTATATGGAAATACTTTAGGAGACCGCAATCTCTTAAAGTGGCAATGGTTTGAGGGTGATTTTCGACGGTAGCATTATCATCCTCGTGTTCCCTTTCTCTCCATTCGAGCACCATTGTGTGGATATTAACCTGCATAGCAATCATGGAAAGATAGTTAATAACTTAAAACATGAGAAATTTGGTTTGTTTGGCTCAATATTAAATTTTTTTTTTTTGGGTGCTGCGCTATTCGCAGGTGGCTTATAGCCCACAGTGCGAACTTCTCGCACTGTAGCTTAAGCCCACCTGTGGGAATGAGAACTTCTCACAGGCCCCGTATGGGTAGCCTGTGAGAATCCTCATTCACGCATAGGGTTTCAAAACTCACCCAAAAACTTGAAGTTTAGCCATTAAAATCATAAAACTAAACCATGAAAAGCTAGGGAATTGAGGACTTACCAATCTGATCCAGACGGTTTGTGAAATGATGCCCCGAAGCTCCCAGAAATCAACGATGAAGATCGGAGGTAAAATGGAGGTTTTTTGCACTAAAATGGTAAATGGGTAAAACATATGGTAAAAATGAACAGTAACTTTGTTTTATTTACTTTTTACCATAGATAAAGTGTTTTTTTTGTATTTATTCACTATTTTACCCTAATTTCTAATACGAAAGTGAGTAAAATGACTTGCAGGTACCCCATGCAGATGATTATGGACAAAAAACTTTTGTGATATGATGCGTTTTTTTGTTTCTTATGGTTTTGATTTCAAGACCTCAAGTGCCTTTTATCCATTCTTGCACTTGCAAAAAACCTAGAATCTGATCGAGCGTTTTTTTATCTCTTTTTCGGGCTCGATGTGGTTGCACGAAAAAGGAACCCCCCTGGAGTTAGCTTTAAGCTCTTTTCATGACTCCCTAAATATGAAAAGATTTCTGAGTGATCTTGCTCTTTTCACACTCGTTAAAGTATTTGAAGTTACACGTCCTTCGAGCGATAGTTTAACCCTTTTTCGGTCTCCTTGGACTATTGTACGAAAAAGGAACTGAGAGAGTTCTCTTTTGAGTGTTTTTTCCAAACTCTATAATCCTGAAAAACCTTCGAGCTTTCTATCTCTGGACTCGTTAAACAAACATTGACAGACCCATGATGGGACTGAACCACTCCTTCGTAGGGTTCGTTAAAAATACTCCGAGGGACTCGTTCGAAGGATGAGCTTATATTAACAAGCATATGTGATCCTCTTCAAGCTTGCGTAAAAATAAAGAGGTACTTGCCAGAAATGGTGGGGGAAAATTTGGGAAAGGGATATGTTTCGTCTTTGTGTTAATTGGCAGTAAGTGTCGCTCTTGAACATGACACCCCCTATTCATCATTTGAAGTCGGTTTGGGAAATCCATTTGTCTCTCATTCGATTCAATAACAAGGTCTCTCCATGTGTCATCTTTGAGTCAATGCTGCCAAATCAGTGGTCGTGTCTTCCATATGTTCAAGAACAATCCAAACCTCTTTTGAGTCAGCCATATGCAGTTATACTTTCATTCCGTGTCGGCCTTCCCTGTGTCCAAAAGTCCAATTGTCACATGCTCTGTTTCACTTTCAAACTCTGTTACTCATTTCATGTCACTAATGTGGGATACGTCAAGGCCCTCCTGTGATGAGTCTTGTTCTATCGACTTCACCACATTATCCAGAATCGAGACTTAGAAATTATTTAGTACCTTGAAACTTGCATGCCTCAATGGCAAGTTTCTCGCTTTCGACAGTGGGTTTACATCATTGACCCCTGATCGAGAGATTCCGTCGAGTGTTCGACATCAACTCATTTATTCACAGTCGATGGATTGTACTATAGCACCTTGGGAGCCATTGGCATTAATGGTGATTTCCCTCGCACTTGTTAACGGTATACATCAATGACCGGTAATCAAGTTGTTTCTACCATGTTCGACTTCGACACATGTAATCACATGGTTAGATTCATACTTTGGGCGATGAGATTGAAGACCCTGGATGTTATCTTTGTGATCCAGGTTGCGACGGAGTATACATGATTTGTGACACATAGATCCACTGTGTATGTTTCGTGGCTATGTCGTTTTGACTGAAAATCTGTCACACAGATCCACAGTGTATTCAAGTGGCTATGTTATATAGTGATGACATGGATCCACAGTGTATGATTGGTGGCCATGACCTTGGTTTATGATGCTATCAGTCTATGATCTGAGTATGGGAATGCCTACCTCAGAATTGGTATATATGATATCCTGCTGATGCTTGGATGTTTGCAGGTCTCTGATTAGATGTACTTTTGGTTCTTGACACACACATGCAGCTTACAAAGTCTATCGACTGTCACTGGTTCCACTCTCAGACTTTGGGGGGCATTCTGTTATCAACAAATTTGGTCACTGTGATGATGTCATGGTGATATCATGATAATGGAAGATCAAGCTCTTTATCAAGAACACTTTCCTGAGAAAAGTTACAGTTGTCTTCTTCCCGAATTCACACTTTGAAACATGTTCGCAGGCTGCTTATATGTTCACCTGCGGGAATACAAGTTTCTCGCAGTCTGCCTTAAGTTGGGGTGCAAACTTCTCGCACTGTACTCATGGTTAGTGTGTGAACATTCTCTTACAAAGGAAAAAGATAAATATCTCGAACCTTCTAGAAGGGAATCTTCTAGAAGGATGAGTTGGCTTTCGAGTGGTTACTCAAGTACTGTCATTCCAGATATCTTGGGATCATTCCCTATCCAAGTAACTAATATACCTCTTCCTATATATTGAGAGGATTTCTCATGGAAAGGGTTAAGTTCAGTTAGCAGCAAGCTAGCAAGAGATTGATTAGAGGATTAGTGCAAGACTGTATGGAGGATTGATGCTATAGCAGCAAGAGACAACGACAAGGTCATCACATGTGGTATACTTTCTTCATACGTGAGCAAGTGTGTGTGTCAGGGCTGGAAGCCATCGAAAGGAGACCTATGACATCAAGGATCAGGTTGTAAGTTTCACTTTCTATTGAATTAATACAACAATATGTCCCTTTCCCATAAATATGATGTCATTTTATTACATAATTCCTTGATCATATGTATAGACTAGTCGTTGAATATCTTAACTTCCCTTTACTTCGATTGGTTCATTTTGTTGTGATCTAGACGGGACGAGAGCATTGAAGCAAATCTTGGAACAACAGAGATAAAAGGAAAGTGATCACAAGGTATGTCCATAATTCTTATCTCTTAGTTCAGTCGATAGGCTAGATCTAGGGAAAGTGTATTATTCTGTCTTGTTTTGTTCTAGATACCAGGTGGATCTAGGGAGATCGGTTAGTGTCCGCACCTACGAATTTATCCTATAACAAGGCGTTGCTCCTAATATCAAATGAAGCCAAATAGATGAAGATTCAAAGACTACAGGTATATGGATATGCAGACCTAATAATTCAGCAAGTAAGCAAATCCTTCCAGGCCAAACATGTTAGGTTGAAATCCTATAGAGATGAAGTTTTGACAGTGATTCATGCTTTTACAGATTTGAAGATTACTCATGTTCCTAGAGCCATGAATGAAATACTTGATTCATTGGTTGTTTCAACTTGCTCTTTCATACCTCCATTACCTCCTAAATTAAACTATTAATTCCACATAAAGTATAGGCCATCACTCCCTGATAATGTAAAGTTTTGGAGGGTTTTTGAAGATGATGCTGAACTCACCAGATTCCTTGCAGTAATGGATGAGTTTGCAGATTTGTAGATTGATTTGGAGGATGAACATGATGAAGAAGCTGAGAAGCCAAAGCTAAGAAGTAAAATTGGAGCACATGAAATTGTTCAGTTGTCCACTAAGAGAATTCCTAAAGGATTGGTCCCATTGGAAAGGATTTTTGATAATAATGATGTGGTTGTCAAATTGGAAAAGAAGGAAGAGGACTCAGATGTATTTCATTTTAATGTAGCCAGTGAACAAGATCCTAAATATGTCAACTTAGCTTCTCATCTGTCTAAAGAACAAAAGGCTGATTATGGTGAGTTGCTAAGAGAATTAGCTGATATCTTTGCTTGGCAATACAGTGACTTGAAAACATTCAACACTGAGATAATTCAACAAAAGATTCCTTTAAACAAAGATACTAAACCATTTAGGTAGAAGCTTAGATCTTTCAACCCTATGTTGTTGCCTACCATGGAAAAAGAGATAAAAAAATTATTGGATGATAAAATTATTATACCTCTGAGATACTCAGATTGGATTGCTAACCTTGTACCTATCAGAAAGAAAAATGGAGAGATCAGACTCTATGTCGATTTCAGAAATTTGAACAAGTGTTCTAGAAAAGACAACTACCCGATGCCTAAGATAGAACACATTTTGCAAAAGGTGTCAGGGTCAAGTGTGATTTCCTTTATTGATGGATTCTCCAAATACAATCAGATTGTTGTCCATCCGGATGATAGAGAAAAGATTACCTTTACCACTCCATGGGGGACTTTCATGTATGAAAAGATGCCTTTTAGATTGATGAATGTTGGAGCTAGTTTCTAGAGAGTAATGGACATCGCATTTTTTGGAGAGAAAGACAAATTTGTTCTGATATATCTTGATGACATAACTATTTTTTCAAGCAGCCATGAAGATTGTTTGCAACATTTAAGGAATGCATTTCTAAAATGCAGGAGGTATGGCATTTCTCTTAATCTTAAGAAATCTAATTTTGCACTTAAAGAAGGGAAATTGCTTGGACATATTGTTTTAGTTGATGGGGTAACGATTGATCCAAAAAGAGTAGAATCCATTAAAAATTTGTCTCTTCCTAGATCAAAAAAGGATATTCAGTCTTTCCTTGGAACCATAAACTTTATTAGGTGGTTTATAAAAAACTTTTTAGAACTTACAAAGCACATTACTTGTATGTTAAGAAAAAATTATGAAGTAAGATGGACCAAAGAAGCTAAACAGTCTTTCAATGCTATCAAAGAAGCCATTATAACAACCCCTATTTTAATCAGTCCTAACTTTGACACGGAGTTTTATATCTTTTCATTTGCTTCAAAAGATACAATTGTAGTTGTACTATTGCAGAGAAATGTTGATGATCAGGAGAAGCCAGTTTCCTTCTTCAGTAAAGTCTTGAGAGATGCTGAATTAAAATATGAACCATTGGAAAAACAAGCATATGCACTCATCAAGTCATTAAAAGCCTTCAGGATTTACATTCTTCAAGCCAAGGTAATAGCTTATGTACCTTCAAGCTCAATTAAAGATGTGCTTATACAACCCAACATAGATGGAAAAATGAGTAAGTGGATAACAAAGTTAATTGAATTTGATGTCGAGATCAAGCCAACAAAACTTGTTAAAGGTCAAGGCCTTGCCAAGCTCCTTGCAAAATAAAATTGTAAGTTGCTTGAGATAAATTTTGTCGGTATAAATGCAGAAGACATTTAGATTTTAGAAGATAGAGGTAGTGATAATTTGCAGGTTTCTCCTCACCTAGATGACTGTGAATGGTACATTCATATCATTTATTTTCTGCATAATTGATCAGTTCCTTCAGATTTGACAAAAACACAAGGGAGAGTTTTAAAGCTCAAAGCTATAAATTTATGCATTAATGACAACTTATTGTTTTGGAAAAATCCAACAGGGATACCCTTGAGGTGCATAAACCAAGAGGAATCTGCTAAAATCATGACTAAATTTCATAATAGTGAGTGTGGAGGACATCACTATTGAAATACTACTGCTCATAAAATCCTAAGAGCTAGTTACTATTGGCCATCCTTATTTTTAGATGTGTGTAAATTTGTGAAAACATGTGACAAGTGCCAAAGGTTTGCAGGAAAACAACAACTAAAATCTCTTCCCCTCAAACCTGTTGTGGTCACGGGTCCTTTTCAGCAATGGGGTTTGGACTTCATAGGTGAGATTCATCCTTCTTCTAGAAATCAACATAAATGGATCCTTGTGGCTACTGATTATTTTACCAAATGGATCGAGGCCATTCCTACAAGAAATGCCAATCACACTGTATTCATTAATTTTATAAAAGAAAACATATTCTCCAGATTTGGCTGGCATAAGAGAATATTCACAGACAACGCTATTGCGTTTAATGATAAACACCTGGTAAAATTATGTGAAGAGATGAGAATTCAGCTAGTACATTCTACTTCTTACTATCCACAATGAAATGGCTTAGCTGAATCATCAAATAAGAGTTTAGTCAGAATCATAAAGAAGTTGCTTGAACAAAATAACAAGGGATGGGATTCCAAGTTGAAATTTTTTTTGTGGGATTACTGAGTTACAAATAAAAAGTCAATTGGCACATCCCCCTTCCAGTTGGTATATGGCACTGAAGCCATCTTTCTTGTTCAAGTTTCACTACCTGTTACAAAATTTTTACAAGAAGCTGACTCTGAGCCAAATGATCTAACTAGGAGGATCCACAATTTGGTAGAGCTACAGCAAGATAGAGAACAACTTCTGGAAAAGACAGAGTTACACCAAAGGAAGATGAAAGAAATCTTTGACAGAAAAGTTAAGACAGATATTTTCAAGGCAGGGGATCTGGTTCTGAAATGGGATGCAACAACACAGGAAAAGGGAAAGCATGGCAAGTTTGATGCACTATGGACAGGTCCATTTGTCATAACATCAACTCAACAGAACAATACATTTGTCCTCCAAGATCTTGCAGGTGAAGAAGTATTAGGTGGCCCATTTAATGGGTTGTTTATGAAACTCTACTTTTCATGATGCTTTCCTTAAAGACTTCTTATTTGTACATATCCTTTTCAATTTTGTTTTTGTTTTGTTTTCATCAATAAATCCATGCCCAATGGAATACTGATTAAAATCAGTTTTGATTTCAAATTGTAAATAAGGCTACTGAGTCAAACTAGGTTCTTGGAAACCTCATAGGGAGGTCTCCATCCTAGCTAGAGATCAATTTGTTCCTTTTGTAGGTGATAACATGGTCATAAATTAGGGTCCTATATAAATTTTTAAATTTTAGAAGTGTCAAAATATAGGATTTAAGATGTTATCCTAGAAATAAATCGATCATCAAAAGGTCTTTTCAAAAAAATCAAGAGAAAATCTTTTCAACAGCTAACATCTATTTTGAAGTCGAAGTTAGCTGGTGAAATACTCAGGTTTCAACGGCTAAAGTGTACTCTTAGCAGCAAGCGAGCTGGTGAAAGTGTTAACATGGGTTTTCCTCCAACAACTCCAAAAACCCAAAAAGGATACGCCAGACACATGTCATACAATCATCATGGAGAGTTAATGGACGCAAATGAGTGATGACACCTTTTCATCACGTTTTAGCAGGACATCATGATAGATTGTGCTCACGAATTTCGTGGAGAAGATAGAGAAGGGTTTGAAGAAGTGACACACTCTTAATCATCATTGCAACCAGAGGATAAAGTACCAGTTAGCTAATGACATCAAATCAAATCACCATTTCTTATTTCAAACTCACGGTGTTCAAAAAATTCTATTATGGGGTTTCATATTTCATTGATAACACATGGTCGTTTTCACCAGCGCTAGCCTTTTCCTTATTAAGAATTTTACTATTTCAATTGTGTACAAATTAGTTGGTGATTAAGTTTCATATGGCAAGGAAGCAAGGAGGACGACTTCTGAGGAAATAATTAGACAATTTATCCTTTTTTTAGTCTTATCCAGAGGTGCAGAAGTGTTTCTCAGACGCAGGTTGTATGACATATGTGGAAAGGTTGCAGGAAGGCTATCACCAGGCAATGGAAAAGATTTTTGCAAAGTCATATGATGGAAATAAATATATAGTGGGTTTGCTGGAACTGATAGTTGATGAAGATGCCATCGCTTTAGCAACTGGCTTACCTAGAACATGCCAAAATTGGTTTAAAACAATAGTGACCAAGAATTTGGATTTTAGATCATACCTCAAGATAGAATTATGAAGTATAACCTGGAAGAAAAGTATCCATGTTTCTTACCTTGAAGATGAATGGCAAGATCTGTTCAAAGGCATTCAATTATACTTAACCTCAGATGGCATATCAGAGTCGAACCATTCAGCATAAAAAATGCCCTTTGTCATTATGGCCTGATTAAAATGATCATCTTTGAAGAACTGAGATAGAGAGAAAGAACTTGGCAAAACTTTCTCTTTTGGGAAGGTTTTGAGACCCAAACTCAACCTATAAATGAAAAGAAGAAACTAGGCAAGAAGCAATCAACTCCTTAGAGTAGCTCAAGGAGAAGGAGAGCTCTCCCCAAGCCACCAGATGACAAAAATTCTAGCATAAAGCCCAAGAAAGCTAAAAAGAAACTAGATTTTGAAACAAATTCAGAGCAATCCATAGTAAAAAGGACAAATGCTCTAAATCTTCCATACATAGATTTAGACACATAACCCGAAAAGGAAGATGAAAGTCCAACCATCAAAAGTCCAGAGAACTCCATGGAACTTGCACATGATTTTGAAGTTTTTACTTCCAAAGATGAAGGTGAAACCTCAAGAAATAGGAAATCAAAGAAAATACAAAATATTAAGGAGTTGAAAGAGGTAATATCACAGTAGGAGGTTTTAGAAAGGGTGATAAAGGCAAGATATAAATATTTATCAGAAAATTTTGGAAGGACCAATGCAGCGTTTGAGAAGCTGGCACGTGAAAGTATAAAGGACAAGAAGAAGAAGAAAAAGATCACAAATGATTATAATAGCTTATGCTGTTTAGCTAAGCCCTTGAAGAGGAAAATCAAAAAGTTGAAGGAAAAAATTACCACACATCCAGATTTATAGGTGCTGGCACAGGTTGCTATAAATTTGCAGGGAGATCAATCAAGTAAATAATTATTTTTGATGGAAGAATAGTTTTGAATATGAAAGTTTTCCTTTTTGATTAACACAGAGCTTTCACCAGCACAAAAGGCGCAATTATAACCAATTAGTTGTTGAAAAGAAGAGCTTTCATCAACTAATCAACAAATCCTAAGGCGAAATAGCTGGTGAAACCGCAAAGTAAGAATTTTGAAGATTTAAGCCCAAACAGAGCGGTTTTGGGGTGATTTAAAGGATAAGAGGACATCAAAAAGATGAATCACCAAATCATGAAATATTCAATTTCAAATATTCGTGGAGATTTTGGAGGTGAATGCTTAATTGGTCAACCAAATCTTTGTTCACAGTTGTTGAAATTTTTCCAACTACTGAAGACATGTGTCCTTTCCTCCATAACACATCAGAGACATAGCAATGATGAAGAGATGTCAAAGACAAGATTTGAAGACAACTCACTTCATAGGAACTAATTCTTAGTTATCCTATTGTATTTATTTTTGTTTTTTGTTTTCCATATTTAGAAATTCAGATCCATTTTTTAGGGATTTGAGATCTATTGTAAAGGTTATAAATAGTTATCATTTTGATAAAGTAAGGGTTTGATTTTGGATAGTAGAAATACTATATTGTAAACAGACCTTTCATATGATAATACAAATCACATCTTTCTCTCTCTATTGATGTCAGATTCTCATCTTTCCTTCTGTACTTTTATTCAAGTTGTTTCAGCTGCAGAATGACTGTCATCTCATTGGTTAGCTCATAACTTGATTAATAGTTTCTTGTCATTGTTTATTAAACCCTACATTTGTATTTGGTTTATAAGCATTGTTTTCTCACCCACTTTAAAAGTTATCATCTTATTATTGATCCTTGAGAGAACTGGCTCATTTGATTTTCATTTTGACTATTTGAATACCATATTGTAATTGAGTCATCGCATTGATCCACACATACAAAATACAAAACCAAGTTTACTTTAAGTTACCAAGCATATTTGACCCACAACCACAAAGAGTTTCTTGGAGTGATAACAAAGTCGAGATTGGTTTGAGAATTTAAACAGATACTTCAGTACAGACTGGGATCACCTTTGGTTGCCATTAAAGTGACACATGAATATGATCAGGATCGATAGGGAAAGATGTCTAAAACATACTGTCACTGACCTGGAAACCCTCAATGAACACTCATCAACAGATTTTCATGTGATAGGAAATTATTCCTGTGACTCCGATTTCTGGAATTCCCCCCCCTCTCATCTAATTTACCTCTTACTCAAAACTCCAAAATTATTTTTCAAGAGAAATTATCGACGACGATAGAGGAAACCCTCTTGTTTCAAGAACCTGCATTAGAAATCATGGAACAAACATGAGGAGAGGAATATAGTGACAAAAAAGAGGATTTCGATAGGTTTTTCCCATAAGTTTGGACCTTATACTTTGATGGATCCAAATCGCAAGAAGGTCTAGGGGCAGGGTGCATCCTCATTGATCCAAACGGTAAATGAAATTTCATGTCCAGTAGACTAGATTTCGAATGCACAAACAATACCTTCGAGTATGAAGCTCTAGTACAAGGGCTAAAGAAAGCCATAGAATTAAACGTTGAAGAATTGAAGGTTTTCGGAGATTCTGAAATCATTGTTAGATAGGTAAGATACACTATACATTGCAAGTCTCCACACCTGAGGAATTACCAACAGGAAGTGCACAGGCTAGTAGAGAATTTTGAAGCCTTCAACATTACAACGATCCCGAGAACAAAAAGCATTCTTGCTGATTCCTTGGCCACCGCTACCTCAAGGCTATCACCTCTAGAATATTATGAAGTCTCCTAGTCCACTCTGGAGCTACTCTACAAATAGTTAATGCCCAAAAATATATCTGATTGGAAGGTCTTTGAAGGAGATGAACAAATCATAAACTTTTTGACCAATCAGGATAATTTTAAATATTTGGCTATTGACGATGAAGTATTCCAGGAACAACCCACAAAAAACAATCCTTAGATAGATAAACCAAGTGACAAACCAAGGTCTCACACGATACCGAAGGAATAGCCAATTTAGAAAAATGTTTTTACCTAAGGGAAAGATTTAAAGGGATCAAATAACACAAAGACGGGGGAGTTCTTGTCCCATGCACGAAGCTCTAAATTTAGGGACCTCGAAAAACCCCAAAAATATAAATCTCAGCAAAACAATATATAAAGAGGAAAGGAAGGCCTATCTCAAACTTTTCATACAATATCAAGATGTTTTTTCATGGTCCTACTAAGATTTTAAAGCTTATGATACTCGTATCATTCAACACACTATCTTGTTAAAGCATGAAGTAAACCCCTTCCAACAGAAGCTCCATAAATACCACCCATCCCTGGAGCTGCTCATGTGTTAGGAATTAAAGACACTACTAGATGCCAATATAATTTTCCAAGTTAGACACTCCACATGGGTAGAAAATTTAGTGCCTGTGAGGAAAAAGTCCCAGGAGGTCCACCTATACGTAGATTTTAGAAACCTCAGCAGATCTTCAAAAAAGGACAACTACCTAGTCTAGCTCTGAGATTTTCTCACTGCTGGACAGACTGTGTCTAGCTCTGAGATTTTCTCACTGCTGGACAGTTTCTCAGGTTACAACTAAGTTCTGGTTTTAGAAAAAGACCGCTTGAAAACTACCTTTTGAACCAAGTGGGGAACCTTCACTTATAAACGTATGCACTTCGGGTTAATCAACACATGGCCAACCTTCCAAAGGGCCATGGACGTAGATTTTCGAGGATTAATCAACAAATGTATAGTAGTCTATTTGGATGAAATGACTGTGTATTCAAAGAATAGAGAAGATCACATCCAATATTTAACCCATATTTTCAAAAGGTGTAGGAAATACGGTATATCCTTAAACCCTAAGAAACTATTTTTGGTGTTGAGGAAGGTAAGTTGTTAGGCCACATTATATCTCAAGAAGAAATTTGCATAGACCCAGAAAGGATTAAGGCTATAGATCAGATTCCATTACCTCATAACAAAAAGGCAATGCAGTCATTCTTCGGGAAAATCAATTTTGTGAGGAAATTCACCACCGATTTCGCGGAAACTATCAAGCCCTTACAAATTGTTTTTCGTAAAGATGTTGATTTTAAGTGGGATGATGAACAAAAGAAGGATTTTAGTGATATTAAGAATGAAATATCTCAATCCCCAGTGTTGTGAAGTCTCAATTTCAACAAATATTTCTTCCTCTATACTTTCACCTTCGACCAATCATTAGGTGCATTATTAACTCAGAAAAATGATGAAAACAACAAGGCCCTAGTATCATTCATGAGCACTAATCTCCAAGGGGTCGAAATAAATTACCCTACTATAGATAAGCAGGATTATGTGGTATACAAGGCAGTAAAACACTTCAGATCTTACATCCTCAAGAACCATACCAAAGTTATTGTGCCTCACCCTACAGTCCGATCCCTATTTACTCAGTAGGAGATGGGGGAAAGAAGAGGAAACAGGATGACAGTAGTCCAAGAATTTGATCTAGATATAAAACATGCTAAACTAGTTAAAGGGAAAGGATTATGCAAACTGGCAGTTGATGCCCAGGACCAAGTAAATGAAGACCCCAGATGGGAGAATGAATTGGCATTTTGGTGTGGTGAAGCTTCATACGTCTCCCTAAGGCATGAGTCTTGGTACAAGAAAATGACTTATCTCCTGAACCACGGGACTTGCACAAAAAATCTAAACCCTAGGGAATGAAGACCCCTCAGGTTAACATCTGCACAATATCGCCTCATAAATTTGGTTCTCTTCCGTGTTAATTATGATGGGGTACTTTTAATATGTCTTGAACGTGAAGATGTAGACAAAGTTATAAAGGATCTCCATGAGTGGAAATTTCGCAGGAAACACCACTGCTCATAAAATACTAAGATTTGGCTATTATTGGCCTAATCTATTCAAGGAAGCTCATGAATATGATAGAAACTGCAAAACTTGTCAAATAAGCCCGGGGAGGGATAAAAGAGCAGTTGTCCCACTCCAACCGATGGTTGTTTCTAGGCCATTCGAGAAATGGGGGTTAGATATCATAGGAGAAATTACACCGAGTTCTTCAAAACAACATAGATACATACTAACCACCACATATTATTTCACGAAATGGGCAGAGGCCATCCCTCTGACCCATGTAAACGAAAAGGTGGTTATCCAATTCATAGAACAACAATTGATCACAAGGTTTGGTGTGTCTTCCGTCCTTGTTTTTGATAATGCAACTTACTTTTCTTCCACCCTATTAACAGAGTTCTCTATAGACAAAGGATTCATAATCATATACTCTGCAAACTACTATCTATAGGGGAACAAAGTGGCATAATCAACTAATAAGAACCTAGTGAGGATATTGAAGAAAACAATTGCAGTCAACTAGAAGGATTTCCATAGTTCACTTCATAATTCTTTATGGGATGATAGAGTTTCACCCAAGGAAGCTATAGGGAATTCCCCATACTTTATGGTATACATATGGGAAACCATTCTCTCGAATGAACTATATCTTCCATCTCTTCAACTTTCTCAAGATTTGAGTGGACAACCCTTATCAATCATACAAAAAAGAATTGATACCCTCCTCATGCTGGAAGAAGAAAGGGAGAAATCAAAATCAAATTTCATAGCTCATCAATAGATAGTGAAAAGGTGGTTTGATAAGCATAAGTCTAAAGAGACAAATTTTGAAGTGGGAGACTTAGTCCTAAAATGGGATAGAGAGAATGAGTTGAAAGGAAAACATTCCAAGTTTCAGAATCTATGGCTTAGAACTTTCTAGGTGGATGAGAATATTGGGGTAGGGACATATTGAATGAAGAATCTGAGGGGGGAACCTGACACCCTCCCAATGAATGGCCAGGCCCTAAAGCAATATTTCCATTAAAAAAAAAGGGTTTTTTATGTTTATGTTTTCACGATGTTTTTTTTAGATAGGTTGATTGCGGAACACTTTCTTGTTTTGTATTTTTCTATTTTACTTCTGCACTTTTGAAGATGGTGTTTTGAAAAAAATTGGTTGACCTCATTTCACACGATATGATGAAATTTGTTCCTGAATCATCCCTCTCATACCACACAAGAAGCGCTAGGGGACTTGCGGTTGTTTTAAGGGATTCTCTATCTAACCTGTGCAAAGGAACAACCTTGGAAAAGTGATGAAGTGTTTTCCTAGTGGTCTGGTAAAACCTTAAGGGAAAGATGGTAAGATGGAAGGGACTACATGTAACTTAGAGATAGAGCTAGAAAAATTTCACCTTAACCATCTCATCTTGAAAATAACAGATGTCCTCCTCTCCCAGTCGCTCAGGGAATTCTACCGAAATAAAATCAACTATATCAAATGAGCGCACAGTCGGAGAGGGTATGCAAATAACTCCATCAGGGCTATGGACACATCTTGGTAGAAGAGAAATGTCTGGGACGTCAGGGTGACTCTACCGGGGCTATGGATGCTCGCTGGTAGTGGAGCGCACTCTAGCAAGTGAATAAGGGTAACTAAAAGGCCTAGTGCCAGCGAATGCTTTACTAGCCTCTTGTCAAAGGGGGAGTCAGGGTTATAGGAAACAAAGGTAGAATGAAGGTTGAAAACCCCACAGGAAGGACCAAATGCACCAACCAGGGAATTTCAAATGTAAGGATAAAAGAGGCTTTGATAAAAAACAGTTAATTTCTTAACCAAATTTTGCACCAGCCAAGACTGAGGTAGGAACAAATATTTTTATTTCGCCCAGTAAGTCGCCATTTGTTGAGAACTTAACACACCCTAAAAATCCTATGTGAAATTTTACTTTTTTGGGTACCACTTGATCTTTGCACTATCTGGTTTGACTTCATTTTAAGAAATGTTTTGTCTTTTCTTATTATCATGACTCTCAGTAGATTTTTAGGCTTGTTTGAACTTATGAAACCCCGTGAATTAAAAGGCCATAACACATGAATAAAGAATCAAAAGCCAAAACACTTCACCCGATGCACTTAGATTCAACATTGGAAGGAATTCAAAGATGGAAAATACCCCTTAGGAAACCTCAGTCACCGAGTGATGATCTTCGTCGGTATCAATAAAAGGAAGTTTTGTTTTGTGACAAATATCGCATAAGGATATTGCCAATAGCCAACTCCCCTTTGACATTGGTGAAAGACAGGGGAAATAAACGTTAACAGAAGATAAAAAAACATCATCGATAGTTGATGCCCGGCATGCTTATCGGAATTGGGGAAAAACCCAAAAATATTGCAACAAACATTCTGGCCGCATTATATGTTATTCCCGATCATCGATCCCTGATGCATTTTCAACATCAATATTTTTTCGAGGGAGCTAATCCGAAGGAAGCACTAGATAGGTTTATCGTCGATCGTCGACCCTGAATATGCTTTCAAAATCAGAAAGTTAAGTTTTGTTTTAGAATGAATAAATTAAGGGAAGTTCAGAGTTCAATAAATACACATGAATTACGTGACCAGTATTCAACGCCATGTGTCTTTTCCATATTGGAGAACCATACGGTGTAGTTTTACCCCAAGTCATTCTTGGTTCCCTAGGTCCAAGTCACACCTCTGAGTCAACTTTTCCACGACAACATTATACGATGAGATTGATTGACATTAGATATTTTGTGAAGGATATCAAAGAAAATGTTCATAGTGTATCCCCGATCCCCAATCCACCCACTGAGAAAGAGACATGATGGGACGTTTTAGCGTTAGATACCATTGAATTTTGAGCATTTAAGGGGTTAATTAATACCAAATATGCATTAGTTTCTACCTCATGTGCCAATCAAAATGGTTGTTTAAATTAGTCGATAGACCACATCACCCCCCGCACCTCCACCATCAACCCACGATGAATTTAAGAGAGATTCGGTGACAGATTTGTTCAAATTTCACTCATAATCCGAATTGCATGGTTGTTGTGACACGCTAAGTTCTTATTTGGTTTAAATTCTCTTGAGCCATTGAAAATGAAATCATTCTACACACGAGGAAATTCAGAGCATCTAGATAATCAATATGAGTGATTCGAAGGGTGCAGATATCCCATGAGTATCAAAATAATTAAGTTTAGAAAGGTTTATAGGTATGTATCCAAGTCTGTGGATTTTACATGATTACAGTTCATATATTATTGATTTGGTTTTATTCTTTACACAGTCTCTAAAATTTTATTTTAAGTTGCAGGAACAATGCTACCAAGAAATCCAACCATTAGATGATTGCCGAGGGCGCTGAAGATTAAAAAACCAGAGGTAGGCGAAGGATCCTCTCCAGGGGCCACAAAACAATTGGAATACACTCTGAGACTGAAACTTGTCATCAAAACAATGATGAAGAAGGATTTTACCCAGCCTCCAGCCTTTGGAGATACAAAGGCAAGAATAGGATCTAAGATGACACTCCAACATTGGGGAGAGCTCTTTAGGAAGATCATCTTGAAGGAATAACCGAAATATATACCACTCAATGATCTATATGTTAGAGCGCTCGACGACAAAGTATTCCCGAACATCCGATGATCGTACCTGCATATGGTGGCGAGAAGAACTCATGTTTTTCCCTGTATTGAAGTCTTGAAGTGGCTCATTGACCACACAAACACACATAAATTCTTGATCAATGATAACAATGGTGGGTGTGTTAGAGTGTTCTTACCGGTGGAAGTTAAGAAGTATTATAAGATTAGAGATCCTGAGGAGTGGATAAACACAGATTTTGTTGTGAAGTTCTATGAGTGCCACAACACCAGCTAGGTGATGGCCTCATGGTGGAGCTAAGACTAGAAATACACCAACCAAAGAACTAGATGGTACCAAACGAACAACATAAGAGATCCATACATCTATTTGATGGATCTCATCTGTCGATTATATGGAGAGAAGGATTGCTCCATATTTTCATATGCATGGATTCCCTTAGCTTATATAGTGGCAATCTCTGGGAGCAGTTTCAACTGGGGAGTGACCATTTATAAACAATTGAGCATCTATATAAAACAGGCTCAGACGCTGAAGGAAGGAGAGACACCACATTTCTACATGGCTTCATATCTAGTCGATGTCATGTGCGCCAGAAACATCTTTGCCGACATGAATCTGAGTTGGCATGTCGCAAAGCTCCTAGTCCATGTCTATTTCAACGTGTTATGGGAGAATAGGTATAAAAGGTATTACTCCTTCATCTGTGATGAATGCACCGTACAAATCTATTTCATTCTTTTTAAGAAGGAATGTCTGAGACTATCGACTGCGGCCAAGAAAATGTTTTCCAAAGTAGGCCACTGGTACCTGGATGAGCACGACACCTACATCAGGGTGTTCGGGGACACTAGAGAACCACATATCTTACCATTTCATGTCCTAGACCAGATTGTAGTAGGATATATATTCTATCAAACCATCTTGCAAGGCTACAACTCCATCCTGGTTAAGGATAAGAAGTGAGCGTTCATTCCCTATGGTTTCCATCTAAGTTTCTACTTGGTTAAAGAAACATATCAAGCCAAACAAGAAGGGTTGAGCCAACTCGAGTTCAGGTTCCATACAGGTCAATTCCACAATCATGATCCAAAGAGCCTAGTCTTGCAACATGCTTCACAAGTGTCGTCCTATTGGCCATACGCCCAGGACAAATTTGAAGATGAAGTCTTCACGGAAAATGCCCAACATTGGGATGAGGTCGTAGCAAGGATGGCCGACCACAAAATGAATAGGTTCAGGGCCATGATCCTAGATGAAAATATGATGAACATAGAGTAATCAGCTCAAGAGGCTCTTAGATCTAGAGAATAAGTCATAGTGGCATAAGCAACATAGGTTCCCCTGGTGGCCCCAATGCAGGATAGATGATTCCCTATGACACAGGACACACTGGAAAGGGGATTTATCATGATAGAACATGCAAAATGATTAATTTATCAATTGCAAGATGACCTAGACCTCATAGGAATTATAGGTGCCCCTATTGACAACCCAGATGAAATCCGGGTAGGCCCAAGCGACCCTGAGCTAATAGAAATTGATGAAATCGTCAGGTTAGATAACCCTGAAATTACAACGCCACAGGCTGGATCACCGAGGGATGTTTCGGATCAGCCAAAGATGGTAGGAACATCAGGGAGAAAAGGCGCACCAAAATCCCTCTACTAATTGATAAACATCTATGATGATGAAGAAAGTCTGGAGGTATCCCTGGTGACTCATGTGCAAATCACAGAGGAAAAGGAGCCCAAGAAGGTATCTTCCCCAGTTCTTGATGCTCAAATTTGGAGCCCTTCACAGAATGACTAGGAGATCAAAAGTGTTGATATTATGGTAGATTTGGGAGGTATATTCAACCTCCATTGTGACCATTGACAAGATTAGAATATTCTGGAAGAAAGAAATGAAGTGAACGTAACCCTAGAAGAGATGTTGGTTGAGAGAGATAATTAATATGTATTAATTAGTACCCAGAATGAGAAGTAGGCCCAGGCAGTCTACCGGGATTAGTATAAATATAGAGTGCTAGTCTTCATTTGTCACACACTTCTCTGAATTGCAGAGAGGCACTTGTGCGCACTGCAGTCTCGCAGTCTTGTGCGCAAGTTCTGAAGATGGTGTTGCTGCCGGTTCTGAAGCCTATTGCTTCTATCTTTTTGGGTTGGAATCTCTGATCAAATTTGGTTAATTCTTTCTTTGTGCATTATCCTTTCTTGGCTACTTGATTTCTACCAGGATTCTTCTCTCTGTCAAGGTAAAGGTTCTCAGAGGGTGGCTTCGACCTATGGTTGGGTGACAATAGTGATATTGTCTATGGAAAAATGAGCACATTCTAACAGGTTATGGGCCCACACCTCCTTCATTCATTATAACCACTAGAAGGAAGCATATTCATTAGGATACTAATATTGTTGAAGAATGGCCGCTAGGGTTACTAGCAGGAGCAACTTCCAAGACACTACCACTAGGGTTACTAGTAGGAGCAGTTGCAGACACCCTAAAACCTCGATCCAACACCTTGTGATGGAACATCTCATTCAAAAAGAAGGTATTCAAGTGAGACTTAGTCCAACACATCTCTTGGAACTCTTAGAAGGCAGAAATGTCAAATTTGAAGTTTTGGATCAAGGCATGACCAGTCACCATTCAACCGAAGTCATGAGTGAAAAGACTAGTCATCTACACTATTCATCACTCACAGGAACGATTGAAGATGACATGTGGATAATTGATAGTGGATATTCTATGCATATGACGAGAGATCAAGCCAAACTCTCAAATATAAATGAGAATAAGACATCGTACAAGATAGAGCTTGGATACAAAAGCACTTACCCAGTCAAAGGATTTGGACAAGCCTCTGTCAAGTTGAAAACATGTAACAATGTTCATTTGAGAAATGTCTTATATGTACCTAGTTTAGAAAAGAATATTGTATCCATATCCTGCCTAGAAGAAAAAGGAAACATAATAGATTTCGTAGATGGAAAAGTGTTATCTTGGCATAAAGAATCCATCATAGAGAATTTTAGGGTTATTGGAACTTGTGAAGGAAATCTATATAGTATACTAGATAAAAATGAAGAAGCTCTTGTACACGATGAATTCAATCCCAATGAACTTTGGCATAGAAGGTACGCTCATATTAACTATCAAACATTACCTTTTCTAAAAAAGATGGTTGAAGGAATACCAGAATTGTAGTCGACACGTGAAGGAATTTCCAAAGGATGTGCTCTTGGAAATAATATCAAGGAACCATTCCCAAGTAACAACAATATATCTAAGGAGATTGTAGATATAATACACTCAAATGTTTGCAGTCTGATGCAAGTCAAATATCTAGGAAGTTATCTTTACTACATAATCTTCATAGATTATTATTCAAGAAATACTTGGTTATATCTTCTGAAGACAAAGGATGAAGTATTCAACAAGTTTCAAGAATTCAAAGTAGAGATAGAGAACCTCATGAATAAGAAAATCAAGACATTAAGAACAGATAATGGAGGAGAATACACATCAAAGGAATTCATTGCATTCTATAAATCAATAGGGATTAGGAGGGAGCTGATTGTTCCTCATAATCCTCAACAAAATGGTGTAGAAAAAAGGAAGAACAGATCTATTGAAGAAATCATCAAGGCACTACTAAACGATCAAGGTTTATCCATGTTCTTATTGGGAGAAGCATCCATGAAAACAATATATGTCTAGAACATAATTCCTCACCACATATTGAAGGATATGGCTCCAGAAGAAGCCTTCTCAGGTAAGAAACGTAATGTGGATAACCTAAGAATCATTGGATGTCATGTTTACTCTCACATTCCCAAGGACAAAAGGAATAAATTAGAACCCTCACAAAATAAGGGCACATTTGTGGGATATAGAGAATCATCCAAAGCTTATAGAATCTATATCCTAGAACAACATAAGATTGAAGTCAGCAGAGACGTGACCTTCAATGAAAAGATGGCTTTCAAGAAATCCATAGAAGATCCTATTGAAGAAAGCACATAAAACCATAATGATGAAAAGGAACAACTTGATCATCCGATGCAACCATGTGAGACCATTGATTCAGACACCACACCTAAGACCAAGAAACAACCATCTTGGCTTGAAGATACCTTACAAGAAGAAGAAAGACTCAAGGCCCCAGATGGGACTTTCAGAAAAAGTAAGAAGCCCAAAATATTCTCAAGCTATGCAGCATGTATGAAAAAGCTTCTAGATGAAGAACCTACCACATTTGAAGAGGAAATTCAAAAGAAACAATGGAAAGAAGCTATGACGAAAGAAAACCAATCCATCATGAAAAATGATGTATGGGAAATTGTGCCTAGACCTAAAGAAAAATCAGTTGTAACTTCAAAATGGGTATATAAGATCAAACATGTAGTAGATGGAAGCGTGGATAAATATAAAGAAAGGTTCACAGCTAGAGGGTTCTCCCAGAAGGAGGGAGAATACTATGACGAAACATTTTCTCTGATTTCTAGATATACTTCCATTAGAGCTATCATATCTCTTGCCACTTCCATGGGATGGAGTTTACTTCAGATGGATGTAAAAACAACATTCCTCAATGGAGAAATCGAAGAAGAAGTATATATTGAACAACCTTAATGGTTTGAAGTACATTCTAGAGACACTCATGTTTGCAGACTAAAGAATTATTTATATGGACTCAAGCAAGCTCCAAGAGCTTGGTATGATAGAATCCACAACTATCTAATGAGACTCGATTCTCCAAAAGTCATGCAGATCCAAATCTTTACTACAAAGTTGTAAACAATGCGCCTATGATTCTACTACTATATGTTGATGATCTATTCCTAACAGGTGAAGAGTCTCTCATAATCCAGTGCAAAAAGGAATTAGATTCTGAGTTTGATATGAAAGATCTTGGTCTCATGCATTATTACTTGGGACTAGAAGTATGGAAGAAGTGTGGTGAAGTATTCCTTGGACAAGGAAAGTATGCAATACAAATTCTTCATAAGTTTGGAATGATGGATTGCAAATCCATGGACACTCCTATGACTACAGATATAAGAAAAGTAAGAGATTTTGATTCTGATCTAGTATATCCATCACTATACAATTGATTGGGTCATTGATGTATTTGGTAAATACTTGACTAGACATTTGTTTTTCCGTGAACACTCTAAGTCAGTTCCATATGGAACCTAAACATGAGCATTGGACAACTGCAAAGAGTGTTCTATGATATATTCATGGAACACTAAACTATGGTTTAAGATATACCGCATCCACTGATATACAGCTTCATGGATTCATAGATTCAGATTGGGAAGGAAGTACAGAAGACAAAAAGAGTACTTCAGGGATGTGTTTCATCTTGGGCTCCGTTATGATATCTTGGGGTAGTAGGAAACATAAGTATGTCACACTCAACACAGAAAAATAAGAATATATCATAGCATGTGAGGCATGCACAAAAGAAATATGGCTGAGAAAGATAATCTCTGATTTATTTGATCAGGTTCTAGATTCAACCATAATACACTGTGACAATCAGAGTTGTATAAGGATATTAGATCACCCAGTGTTTCATGAATGGTCAAAACATATTGAGATCAAATACTACTTTATTCAAGATAAAGTCCAGGAAAGAGAAGTAAAGCTCCGGTATATCCCCACAGATGAGCAGACAACAGATATCCTGAAAAAGCCTATGTCCAGAATAAAGTTTGCATATTTTTGAGACAAATTGGGGATCGTGCAAATAAATCCCTTAGTTTAAAGGGAAGAAATGACTCTTCAAGTTGGGAGGGAGAACTGACATATTATTGAATTGAGGACAATCATTTTCAAGTTTGAAAAATGGTCCATATTGGGAAGTTCCTTTCTAGTTCGAAAAATGGTTTGAGATTTCTGACGAACATGCATTTTCCAGTTCGGAAAATGGTCTAGATCGAATGGTCATTTTCGTAGTGAAAATGGTTCAATGGATTGTTGATGTACCATAGACATCGATTTCCCATTGTGGTTAACATGGGGAATGGTATAGGGAAGTCTCTCTTCTTGAGGTTTACTCAAGAAGACTGGCCCACCTCGTCGGACAATCATTCTTTCGAAGCTAACAATTGTGAGTAGTTTCAAAGAATGGTCCATTTTGGAGGTTGGTGCAGGATAGTCATTTCCTTAGGAAATGGTTTGGACTGTCATTCTTTAGGGCATATTCATTCTCTCTAGGTTGCACTTTATTTAATGCTTGAGGAATGGCTCAGTGTGGGGAATGGTCAAGGTTCAACAATCAAGGACAAGCATTCCCTAGGGAAGACTCATTCTCTCCAAGTTGCACTTTGTTTAGTGATGAAGGAATGACCTAGGGTGGGGAATGGTCCAGGCTAAAAAATCAAGATGATTATTATTCCTTGATTGAGAATAATAGTCTAGATAGCCCATAATTAATGTTCTACTCTGAGGGAAAATGCTCTTTCAGATCTCACATATGTGAGTGAAAGAATGGCCCAGATGATTCAATTTATATCATAACAATATTTTCTATGTAGGTTGATATCAAATGATTGTTATGGAGACTGCATGTCTCTAGATAGTAGAGATATGCTATTGTGGTGGATATTTTCCACTGTTTGTGACTATGTGTCATGGTTTGAGTAGTTTTGTACTACTATGGATAAACATAGTTGTGTTCTATCAATTGACATTGTACTAGTTGTCATGGAGATTATCCAGTTGGATAATAATGATAGTGCTTGTGATGCTACCAGTTGAATGGTCTGTTTTTTCTCAAGACCATTATCGGTTATACCTCCCTAGCTAGGAGGTAGTGTTGATATTATGGTAGCTTTGGGAGGTATCAACCTCCATTGTGACCTTTGAAAAGATTAGAATATTCTAGAAGAAAGAAAGGAAGTGAACTTAACCCTAGAAGAGATGTCGACTGAGAGAGATAATTAATATGAATTAATTAGTACCCATAATGAGAAGTCGGCCCAGGCAGTCTTCCAGGATTAGTATAAATACAAGGTGTCAGTCTTCATTTGTCACACACTTCTCAGAATTGCAGAGAGGCACTTGTGCGCATTGCAGTTTGGCAGTCTTGTGCTCAAGTTCTGAAGAAGGTGTTGCCACCAGTTCTGAAGCCTATTGCTTCTATCTTTTTGGGTTGGACTCTCTGATAAACTTTGGTTACTTCTTGCTTGGTGCATTAGCCTTGCTTGGATATTGGATTTCTACCAAGAGTCTTCTCTCTGTCAAGGTCAAGGTGCTCGGAGGGTGGATTTGGCCTATGGTTGGGTGACAATAGTGATGTTGTTTATGGTAAAATGAGCACATTCTAACAGAAAGTGTCTTAGACACTGAACTACTCAAGGTACTGGAAACTCAAAAAGACGGTCCAATGGACAAGCCAGGGTCGAGTGAACAAAAATAAGAATCTTCTTAGTAGGAAATCGATGTCTCAATGACCGATTATCAAGTAAGTACTGATCCTACCCCTGATGCTTCAATTCCAACCAGTACTCAACTTCCCTATGAGAAACAAACAGAGGTTGGACCTTCAAAACACATGGAGGAGGTTCAAAACTCCGTCTTCAACAAATATACACCATCGAGAGCCTAGGAAATATGCTCACCTAGGGAGATAAGGAAATCCCCAAACCCGTGGATGAAATCGCTGACATACATGCCATCACTTATGACTGGAAAAGGAAATATATCATGCATAGAACCACCAATAAAAGGAGGATCACTTTATATCACTCCATCCTCATCACCACGTTGGAAACACTAATCAACACAGAGCATGCCAAGGGAACCGAACTTATCAGCGCAGGGATGTAAATCACATATGCCACCCTGTACAGAGCGAAAACAGATGAAAAGGAGTTGTCGTTGCTGTGAAGGAATTAGAACATCTGTGCCACTTGGAGAAATATTACCAGGACACCACACAGGATGCGATGTTCCTAAGGAGCGAATTCTAGGAGGCCTACAACAAATTTACAAATGAACGACACCTATTCACTACAAGGATATCCAAACTTCAATAATACACCCTCATGGAACTAGCGACATGCAAGGATATGGAGAGGTGGTAGGAGAAAGCACACCAAGTCGTGGAAATGATCGACTATATCCGTGTGTTGCAATAGGGACGAAATGCCGAAGATCACGACATCCGGGTGCTAATAGAAAGAATCATCAACCACATAAAGAAATCAATCGAATATTGGGTCAAAATGGCTCAGGAACCTCATCAGGAAATCTAAGAGAAATGAGCCCAGTGTGAGAAAAGATGGACCAAGATCAACCGAGAAATGAGAGACATTGGTCTCCCCGAATTCAACACACCCGATGACTTTATCGAATTGCACGACATAGTCAAATCACATGTCAAACAAGACTCATCATGGGTTGTTGAAATAGCAAAGGTGGCATACATGGTGCCAAGACAGGTGCAATAGTTCATGGAGCACCAGATTAGAGCTCGAGCCATGTTGCAACAGTTAAGTTCTAGAATAGTCAAGTATCGGGCATGAGAAGTAGAGATAAGAGAGATCCTCTCGGCCCCAATGGAACAACATATATTACTGTATGCTAACACATGCAAGGATCTCTTTGTCAAGTGGTCGGAGTAGGAGAAGAGTAATCCACTCAAGTAAGATCATTTGATGAATCTTTGAAGACTGATAGAAGAAAGCGACATGTGGTGAGTTTTGTTTTACTTAGATAAACTTTAATAGTTATTTTTAGTTAATAGTATGTTATAAATAAGAGGATCGACCTATTAGCAAGGGGTCAATGGTTTTTGCAAAGACCCTCATTTTTGGATTTGTAAAGAACTATTTCAGAGCTGCCTTAATTGAGAAGTCTTGTTTAGGACCAGAGACAAGTTTGTGTTTTTCATCAAAATCATGTATGATTGGAGATGAATAAGAATTGTTTCCAATTTCACTTCATGAATGGATGTTGTAATGAGTAAGAGATTCTAAATCTATTGATAACTTATCTGATTCAATGTTTTACATTTCTTGTCTTTAATGATGAAAAATAAATCGTTGTGTTAGTATGTGATTGATGATTAGAGTTAAGGGAATTATTTTTCTTTCCATCGTTTATTGCATATATGTTTTCTTCTGATAATTGCACCTCAGTCAATCATTGGAACACCAATGGATCAATGTATTAGTACTAGGCCTATGGGAGAGAATCATTGTCTCCATGCTAGAGTTAAAGGGTTATCCCAAGCTTAGCCTTCTATAGTATTTAATCTTTCCCACCTTGTTATCTAGTTGGTTTATACTGACCCTTTTTTTTTATCTTGTATCGGTCCCACCTATAAGAGAAAAACACAAAAAGAGAATGTCCGAACTGAAGGAAAAGACTTCACTAGAAAATGTAAATCCCATTGATTATTTGGCCAGATCGCAAGATTTGGAGAACCATTCCACCATTAAATGATGCAGAGTATAATTGGGCCTCGGTGGCGGGTTTGGTTCTTGATGTTGATTCAAAGGGATTTAGGACCCCTCAACATGACCCATTCATGGGACTAAACCCCTGCTTCAGGTTCGTTAAATATATGATGAGGGACTCATCTCCAGATGAGCTATATCGAGCATTTGTTATCCTCCTCAAGATCGTAAAACTAGAAAGAGGTACTCTCCAATCATGGTGGGGAATTTTTAGAGGGTGTTTTAGTCTTGTTATCTTCCTTATATGGAAACTATTTCTACTTTGAGTCACCCTTGAACAATGCACCCATTCTATCATCATATATAACAATAGATTCATCCATTATCTCTCATTGATCACCATTTTCATTATGTGTCATGTTCCACTCATCGGTCCATGACCAGTTATTATGGTATTCATATGAGTTAATGCCACTGAGTCAAGCCATTTGTCATGCATACTTGTTCAAGGGAAATTTCCCCACGTCAACCTCTTGCAATCCATTTTTTCCTCCTTCTCCTGTCCATCCCTATATCAATTGTGCTCCATTATTATGATTTTCACACCATCTATATTTACTCATTTCGTGTCAATTGATGGGGGATACATCAAGTCCCTCCTTCGATGGATTTCACCCTATCGAATCCAACTCATTATCCAGGATTTAAATCTAGAAACCCATCAGTACCCTGGAACTTGTAGACATCAGTGGCAAGTCTCCTTGCATTTTGACAGTGGGTTTACATCATTGGCTTCTGTCGAATGAATCTATGAGTGTTCGATGTCAAATCCTTTATTCACACTTTGTAGATTGTACTAGGTATCTTGGGTTACATCATCATCATCAGTGGATTCCCTCGCATTTGTTAATGGTATCCATTAATGACAGGTAATTAGATGGTTTCTACCATGCTCGAATTCAACTCCTTTATTCACAATGTTGTATATTCATACCATCCAGATTAAGGATGAAGACCTTGAGAAAGATCACACTCTTGTTAGATGATACTCTTTCCCAATCCGTGATGGAGAATATTCATGAGCACTTCACATATTTATCATTCATTGATTCATCTCACTGATTTGTACTTGGTCGTGGCTATGATTTCACTTGCATCTTGCATGGATCCAAAATGTATACTTTCATGCCCATGTTCGAGTCATCATTGGTTCTTGATGGATCCACGGTGTATTATGTTGTGGCCATCCTCCCATAACTTGTGTCATGCATGGATCTGTAGTGTATTTATGGTGGCTATGCTCTTGTATTTCTTACCAAGCATAGGTATTCTCTCCTTGGTGATCTTTTTATGCAGGAATGACGATGTTGTTGTCCAAGATTATTTTCCCACATCTTTGTGATTTGATTTATAAAGTGTTTCGGCCATTAGACACCTCTTTTGATCTCACACTTTAGGGGGCATATGTTATAATGTTATTTTCCCCTAATAATTAGGTCATTATTACCTAAATATCACCTATCCAATCCAACAACATTCACCACTTCTTCTTTGAGATTCTATCCTAATTTCCACTTGGTGGCTCTTATCCTTGATTGAGGGTGCAGATGAAAAGGGTTCAGTCACATTTTTCCTTCATTAGAGGGGATACCAAAGGGTTTGGTCACCTTGTTCATTCATTGAGGGTGTGACCAAAAGGGTTTGTCACTCCCTTTGGATTTCCAAATAGAAACCAATCGCTCTGTCTATGTGTATAGGTCATGACCGAGCCGAGAAGCTCCTATTTTTGGATTTGGTTTCGATGGATGAGATTTCCCACTGATTTCTTGGGGTTTATCCTTGAGAAGGATTCCATTATGAGATCGAGAATATTATCCTAATAAATATATGGCCTTATCCCTAAATCGCCATAAGAACCAAGCCATTTCCTATAGGGAAGAGGAGGAAAGATATAGCAAAGTTACTCTGGTAATTTAGTTGCAAGACTTGCGCAAGAAGCTTGGAAGGAGACCATTGCATCAAATTCTCATTTGTAAGTTGTAATAGTTCTTCTTTGATTAGTAGAAGAAATACTGATGATTCCCTCTATACAACTGTTAATACAAGTTTATGTATTCATTGGTAGATGTTGGACGTAGACCCATTCTGGGGAAAAGGTTATTTTTGGGGAGAGAAGCACAAAGGGAAGAAAGGACAGCTGGAAGGAAAAGAAACATGTACGAGGGAAACATGTGAGGTGCACATGTAAGGGATACCTAAATACATTAGGGTTAGTTTTTTTGCAATATGTTGTAATGGATCATGATCCAATAAGAGATATAAGTAGTACTTAAGAGGTCTAAGAGGAGAGGACCTGAGTTGGATAAATATAGAAAGAGATCAATAGTACCTAGGGGGTAGAGAGAATCCAAAAGTTGTAAGGTTTGTAAGAACTGCAAAATTTCATAAGCTGGTGAGTTAGATACGAATTGAGAAACTCGATCCCAAGGGTTAGATCGTAGGCTGAGGAGCTTGGTTTCATCTAGTCAGCCTCATAGGGATCGAGAATCCTGCCGAGATTTTAAGATCCAAGATTGTAAACACGTGCAAAGTGACATATTTCTAAGACATAATAAAGAGATTGAAAGAAAAATATTTGTGGACGTATCCCAGAAGGGGGTGAACCATGATAAATCTTGCATTAGGTGACTGAATGTATGCATCTCCATTGTTGTTAAGGATTAAATGATAGATGAATGAATGAAGGAACTAGTTAGATATGATGCTCCACGTGCATGAATAAGAATGGATGTTTTAATTAAGAGGTTAGACTAAATAAATAAAGATCAAAAGGTACAACCACATATCTCCACTCATTCCCAGGTTGTAAGCATCTAAGTATTGGATTCACCCATAGATCTATATCGGGCGAGACTACACAATACACCCTGTGTGTTGTGTTTCCTTCTTGTTTACCAGGGGGCCAATAGTTTTAGAGGGATTTTTGTTGGAAGCTTGTTAAATATGAACTTGGGTCAACTTATGAAAGTAATATAAGATCAGATTAGATAACTGATAAAGTAGAATAGAACCCAACAAATGGTGTCATTTCTAGTTGGAATAGGATGGGACTAAGTGAATGAGATCTGGTGAAGAAGCATAAAAAAAATGCCAGATCTGACGACAAGACGTTAAGAGAATGAGAATCTAAAAGGGGATGTTGAGACCGTGGAACCTAATGAGGGTAGATATAGAGAGCTGGTTGAAAACAAAGGAGCTGGAGTTTGCACAGAAAGATAACAAAAACCCGAATTTAACACCTCACAAATATTTGGACAAGTACATATTCAACGAATTGCATGAAGTATTTTTCGGTGATTTCCCACATGTGTTGTAGGAGTGGATATTAAGGTTGAAGGACAACCATTCTACAAATCGAATCAGATAGATATAGTGGAATCCTGTAGAGATTGCATAGTTACAACAAGTTGACAATAAATTTACGTGTGCAATAGATTTCTTGTTAGACAACATTATTACAGGTTTATCACAGAATTTGTAGTAGATACAGAGAAGTCATACAATGCAACAGAGCAAGAGTTCTTGAAGGGACCTCGAGGTAGGTATATCAGATCTCTATATAATTCCATTAAGATATTACTATATAACAAAGGTGTAATGACAATGGCCTCAGAAAACTAAACTTCTTTGCATGCATGGGGGAAGGGGGGAAGCACTGACAGGAGAAGGAGAAATGGAGGGAGAAATGTATAAAGGAAAGAAGCAGGAGGAATTGGAACCAATCATGATGAGGAAGAATAGATCAAGAAGATCATGGAAAAAACTGAAAGAACATGGAGTGGAATACCCTACCAATATAATATGAACACCAAGAAGAGAGCCATAGCCATGAGGGAGGGCTTGGCAAGTGATGAAGAAGAGGTAGAGGATCTCTGGTTTGTGGAGAAGATTGAGGAAATCTTGTGTGCAACATATGAAAGGTAGACGAGAGGTCAAATATCAAGAACATAAGGAAACATTCCTATCCATATTAGTGTTAGTAGAACCCATAAACCTATGTGCGACTAATACACCAATAAGAACACCACCATTTATACAACCGAATTTCAGGAGAAGGAAGACATAAGGAAGTACATATACACAGGGAACAACTGGGGGAGCTAGTTCAAGAAGCATTAGTCAAGTATCTACACCATGCAGAGGTAGTACTTCAACATTCAGGATGATAAGACATGATCCCACCATCAGGTTACCAGAATTCAAAGGAGAGGCATCAGAGGACCCTAAGAAGAATTTGTTCATTTGTGAAAAGATCTAGGAAGCAAAACAAATCATAGATGAGGACAGTAAAATTGCGCAGTTATCCATCACACTAAGAGATCGCGCACTAGATTGGTACATGAGCTTAGCTACAAACAGTCCACCAGGGAAAACCATAATGATTAGGGATATAAAAAATCTATTGATAAATGAATTCCAAAAGCCTAGCTTAGAGGATCAATACATGAATAAGATGATAGAGAATAGACAGAAACAAGGAGAATCTGTGTGGGATATTGACCAACGATTCAAACGATTGAAGGGAAAGATAAAGTATGTCATGACATATATGCAACATAGGCATCTATTTTTCAATTCACTTCTCCCACACTTGAAATACCCCTTGCAACAACAGAAGTTTCATACCCAGGCAGAGGCTCTATAGGAAACCCTACAACTGGAAGAGAACCAAAATCATAAGACATATCCAACCATAGACGAGTTGAAGGAGGATCTAAATAACTTAACATTTTAGCTAAACCAGAACAGGGGTAAGGACAAAAGAGAATTCGTTTGGTGTACCACATGTAGGACATAAGGACACCATAAGAATGAATGCCCAAAATTCACGCAGTATATGGAAACATGATTGTCAAACCCTTTGCAAACATGAGGCCTATGGTGTGAGATTTGTAAGAAACAAGGTCATGATCCATATCACTAGCCAATGATGCATAAATACCTTACAATTCCTAAGAGTTCATATTGCAACTTTTGCATGTCAGTAGGCCATGATGACAAAGATTACAGGACCATGGACCTGATGAGGGAAAGAACATCAGATGATTACAGGGTGTGGGTAGAAATGATGATCAGGCAAGCTACACCATAGTTTAACCAAGTACCAGCCCCATATAACATTGCGCAACAACAATATAACATTGCACAACAACAATATAACACTGTGTAGCCACAGTACAATACCGTGCAACCACACAATAATCCCACGTAGTATAATTAGGCTCCCTAGTACAATGCACTTTGAGGAGATCGAGCTAGCTACAGAGGTGAAGGAAGAGGAAGAGGAGGGTTTGGAAGAGATAGAGGACTAGTGGTATGCCAAAACTATCAACAACCAGGACACTATTCAAGAGAATGTCCACTTCCACCTGCGACATGTATGTATTGTCATGCATCAGATCATGACACATAAGACTGTCCCACACTATTCGAGAAGATCCAGGAAAAGAGAAATTAGAACAATCATAATGTTTAGTGGATTTCGGCAGAAGCAAGGGATGATGAAAGAAATATCAACATAGTTATGCATGGAGGATCTAAGACAGGAAATGATGTAGTAAGACAAGATCCAGCACAACACCAATGGGTGAATACGAATGTTGAACTGTAGAAGTAGTTTGATGTGCATAATGAAAAGGATATATTCAAGAAGGCTAGACAAGAATGGTTGAAGCTAGAAATTGCATCGGCATCAACTACGTAGCATAATTAGGAAGTACCAACATAAGAGATGCCTCCATCATTGGATCACACTAATGAAGCACAACATCTAGAACAAATAAGTACGATTAAGGATGTTTTGCAATCCTGTGTTAAACTACTAAATGATCCATCATCTATTAAATTGTTGAAAAATATGTTAGAAAGATGTAGCGCAGAGGTAGAGGGATATCTAGAACAAAAAATAGTTAATCATCTATATACAAGGAGGAGACCAAGAAGAGAATTCAGACTGAATACCAACATTGGAGATTTCAACATGGGAGATATTATACTGGATTTAGGATCCGAAGTAAATGTGTTACCCAAGAAGACATGAAAATATATGGGAGATCCCACATTAGGATATTCACCTGTTCAACCGAAACTAGAAAATCAACATAGAGTTTGTAATATACCAAATATAAAAATATGCAAAACAGAAATAAAATGCTAGATATGGCAGAATAACAGTAATATAACCAGAATAATCACCACAATAACACTAGAATGATATAATAATAACACCAGAAATAACACTTTGATTCTAAGAGAAATGTTCATGGGCCTCTTTTAGGGGCAACCTCCAGTCTAGAATATCTCTATTACAATAATCTCCAAGCTAGGGTTGTCATACCCTCGACTCCTATTTATACTAAATATGTCTTTCAACAGAAGCATCTAGAGGAATATCCTTCTAGAAGCGAAAGCTTCTATTAGGTCTTCTTACATTCGAATTATTCTATTTTATTGCAAGGCCTTATTAATATTTACCTTTTTTACATCCGAATATATTTTTCTACCTATGTGTGGGTTAGGAACCTAACATGTCCTCCCCCTTAAAAAAATCCTTGTCCTCAAGGCTTGAGATGTGGAAATTGTTGCAGAATGGTAACTGGTTCCCAAGTGGCATTTGCTAGAGTTGTATCTTTCCACTGGATTAACACTTCCTTGATGGTTCTCCAATGCAGGCACCACTCACGTTGGATCAAAACTGCTTGTGGTTGTAGCCAAATGGATCCTTCTTCGTCTAACTCGGGAAGGTTGTTTTGAATTTGGCACTTAGTTCCGATCACCTTCTTTAAGCAGGAAACATGAAGAACAGGATGTAGCTTCGAATGATTGGGAAAAGCTAACTGATAGGCCACCCATCCCACACGCTTGATAACTGTATAAGGACCATAAAATTTGGGCTCTAGATTTTGACAATGCTCGGCCTTGAGGGAATTATGCTTGTAAGGTTGTAGTCAAAGAAACACCTGATCCCCTTCTTCAAATTGACGTTCAAAGAGACCTTGATCTTCTTGTTGCTTCATGAGATTCTGTGTCATGACCAAATTCTCTTTGAGGGTATGGAGAATAGCCTCTCAAATTGTAAGTGTTTGGTTAACCGCTTGGACCTTCAAGACACCAGGTAAGTATGAGAGAACTGAAGGGGGATTATGTCCATATACCGCTTCAAAAGGAGTCATGCGTGTAGCGCTATGGTATGAAGTGTTGTACCACCATTCAGTTAGGGGTGACCATTGAGCCCACTAATTTTGATTTTCCAAGGCAAAACACCTCAAATATGTTTCCAAACACTTGTTGACAACTTCTGTTTGACCATTAGTCCGGGGATGATAAGCTGTATTGAGATGCAATTGGGTGCCTTTTATCTTGAATAGTTCTTGCCAAAAATTTCTTGTGAAAGTTGGGTCGCGATTAGAAACAATAGAGTGTGGCATGTCATGAAGCTTGAAGACCTGATCCATAAAAATTTGAGCCACCATGGATGCTGTAAATGGGTGTTGAAGAGTGCATAAATGAGCATACTTAGAGAGGCGATCAACAACCACCATGATGACTGATTTATTTCCTAATTTGGGTAAGCCTGTAATAAAATCCATAGAGATGTCCTTCCAAATAGTAGGTGGAATTAGGAGCGTTTGTAGTTTTCTCGGAGATTTGACTGTTTCTCCCTTGTTGCGTTGACACACATCACATTCGATGACAAAGTTAAGAATGTCTTGTTTCATACCATCCCCCAAAAAAGAACGTTTGACCCTATCATAGATTTTGGTGAACCTGGAGTGCCCCGTTGTCGGTGTAGCATGAAGCTCAGAAAGCACCATAGATTTAAGATTTGATTGTTTACTTAAATACAAACGACCTTTGTATTGAAGCTCATCATGGAGCCAGGAGTACCTTGGGGGAGCTAGAGCACTAGACTACAATTGTTGGATCAACTGTGAACTTTTGGGATCTTGTAGCCATTCCTGGCGAATGGCTTGGAGCCAATCTGGTACAATGAAGGAAAGAGAAAAAAGGGATCCTTCATCTTCATATTTGTAGGAAATGTCATCCACAACCACATTTTCTTTACCTTTCTTGTAAATGATCTCATAATCATAGCCAAATAGCTTAGTCACCCATTTTTGTTGCTTCGGGTAGGAAATGCGTTGTTCCAGAAAATACTTGAGGCTTTGATGGTCTGTCTTAATTTGGAAGTGTTGCCCCAATATATAAGGGCGCCACAAGTCAATGGTATGAAAAATAGCCAACATTTCCTTTTCATAGATAGATTTTCCCAGATTTCTTTTAGATAGTTTCTTACTGGTAAAGACCAAAGGACGACCCTCTTGCATAAGGACATCACCAATTCCTTTCCCTGAAGAATCACATTACAAGACAAAGGTATTTGTGAAATCAGGAAGGGCCAGGACTGGAGTGGTGCACATTGCCATCTTCAAGGTTTGAAAATATTGAGCAACAACTGGAGTCCAAGTGAAAGAGTTCTTTTCTAGGAGAGTAGTGAGAGGTGTTGCAATCTTTCCATAATTCTTAACAAACTTGCGATAATAACCTGTTAAGCCCATAAATCCATGCAAGATTTTGAGATTCTTTGGGTGAGTCCAGTCTTGCATAACTTCATTCTTTTTAGTATCCACTTTGACGTTGTCCTTTCCAACCAGATGACCCAAGTAATCTACTTCTGAGGCGCCAAAAGCACATTTAGACCATTTCAGAAAAATTTGGTGCTGAGAGAGTAGATGGAAAACTCGATCCACATGAGCAAGATGTTATGTCTAGGTCTTGCTATATATGAAGATATCATCAAAGAAAACTAAGACAAAATGATGGAGACAAGGACGAAAGATATGATTCATGAGGTTTTGGAAGGTGGAGGGGGCATTACACAAGCCAAAGGGCATGACCAAAAACTCATAGTGGCCCTCATGAGTTTTAAAGGAATTCTTGGGAATTTCTGCCTCTTTCATCCGTATTTGGTGGTAGCCCAAATGAAGATCAAGTTTAGTAAAGAATTGGGCGCCACTCAGTTCATCCAAGAGGTCATCAATGATAGGAATGGGAAATTTGTCTTTAATTGTAAGTTTGTTGAGGGCACGAAAGTCAGTACACATTCGCCAAGAACCTTCTTTCTTCAGGACCATGACCATGGGAGAAGAGTAGGGGCTTGTACTAGGGCAGATAACGCCTGCATTAAGGAGTTCCTGGACCATTTTCTCAATTTCATTTTTTTGGGAAAATGGGTGACAATACTGACGGATATTGGGAGGAAGGCTTTGAGGTACAAGGGGAATGGAATGATCATGAACACCGCATGAAGGAGGGAGTCCCTGGGGAGTGGAAAAGACCACTTGATGTTTAGAAAGGATGTCTTAGAGGTCTTGCGACACCAAGGGTTTTTTTGTTGCTTGTATGGCATGGAGTTGGGCAATAACACCAGAATGACCCTTTTTGAGCAGCTTTTCCATGCGATGGGAACTAATGATCTCAGGTGAACCGATGGTGATGCCTTGGAACTTATATTGGTGGCCCTCCTAGTCAAATTTCATGGTTAATTCCTTAAAATCCATGAGAATGGGACCCAAAGTCCTTAGCCAATCTGCACCCAACACAATGTCACAACCACCCATGTCGATAGAAAACATATGAGATTTCAGGTGGTAGTCACCAATTTGGAGACGCACATTTTCACAATGCCCTCCACATTTCATGGAGCCACCATTGGCAATCATGATTTGGAAATTATTGACGGCATGGATGTAGCAATGAGTTTCTTGGGCAATGCAACAATGAATAAAATTATGGGTGCTTCCACTATCAACCGGAATGATGATCTTCTGATGCTTGATGTAACCGATTAGCTTGAGGGTTTGGGGAGTGGAGAAGCTAGTGAGAGCATTGAGGGAAATGATCATTTCTACTTCGGGAGGGTCTGAGGGAGGGGTTATGTAGGGGGTTTCAGGTGACTCAGACACAAGGGGAGTTTCAACATCCTCTTCCGAAATATCCTCGGAGATGGGCATAAAAAGATTTTGTTCCTTACACTTGTGGCCCGAGAAATATTTGTCATCACAATTATAACAAAGGCCTTTGAGTTGGCATTCAACCATTTCATCCCTAGTCAATTTTTGGATCTTTAGTGGATCAGAGGGAGTAGTGGGATTTACTGGTTTAGGGCGAGGGATAAAGGAGCGTTTCCGGTTTTGAGAAGAGACAACCTGTTGTGCTTCTTTATCTCTTTTAGTAGCCTCCACCCAAATCCGAGGCCAAGCCATGAGGACATGGGCCCAAATCTCATCCTTGAGGCCATTGATAAAACATTCTCGAAAAAAGGCATCAGACATGCCCTCTGTCCGAAAAGCCAGGCGCTCAAAGGAAGCTATAAAGTCTTCCACTATTATTGATTGTTTCAACTTTTTCAAATGGCCCAAATGGTTGGTGTTAGTGTCAAAGCGTTCATAAATCTCTGCTACAAAGTGTGTCCAAGAAATATACCCTTGACGAGAAGTTTTTCTCCATT
>JZKD02S0398176.1:171539-182384 GCA_000966675.3 Picea glauca | reverse complement strand
GGCCTACATGTACTTCCTTTTTCAATTCACTTTGTCATCTTCAAAAATTCATTTCTCCTCAACCATGAGGATCCATGTGATGTGCCACATACCACCAAAAACAACATGATGTATATTATCCATTCATGGGTGTTGTATATGCATGTGCATTTTCCTTCATGTCCAAATACCTATATCAATCTTGCGGTGCAAAACCCATGACTAGGGTTGACATCAATGACAATAATCAATCTTCCAACAGATATGAAGATCCTAACCATCATTGGTTCTTGTCTAAAGCTGTATGGAACATTAAGAATGTCACGGATGAAGTTGTCAAAATAACCCAATTTAGTACCACTCTAAGGGATCGTGCATTGAGCTGGTATATGAAGCTTGTCCAAGGACTTGCACAGCCTAAACCACTAAATTAGATCAAGAATGCACTGATTGCAGAATTCAAGAAACCTAAGTTAGAATCCCAATGTATCATGGAGTTGAAAGAGATCAAGAAAAATGTGGTTGAACTTGTGTGGGAATTCGATAAGAGATTCAAGACCTTAACATGCCGATTGACTTTTCAGATCCTAGATGAACAGAACAAGGAATGGTTCATTGTTTCCCTTCTACCACACATCAAAGTTACTCTGATGCAACATAATATTGCTTCACAGGATGAGGTGTTGGAGATTTCCATGAAGCTAGAATCATCCCCTATGGGAGAATCCAGCTCAGGTATGAGTCAGATCCTGAGTTAGATAACTAGTTTGTCTTTGCAGGTCAAAGATATGAAGAAAGACAAATGAAAATATAAAAGAGAATAAATCTGGTGTGTCGGATGCATATCAGAAGGCCATGACAAGGAACACTTCCCTCTATTCAATGAATACTTGGCTTCTAGATCCCTGAGCCCTTTGAAGCAAGTCACCTTACCTTGGTGCGAGGTATGCAGAAACAAACATCGTACTGGTGAGTTCTATTATATGAAAAAGTATGTTCAGACACCTACAAATTTGTACTGTACATTTTGTATGTCTGTAGGGAATGATGATAGGGATTGTAGGTCTTATGATCTCATGCATGAAATCTCAAGAGACATATATAAGATCCAAGGTGAAGTACAACAGGAAGGAAATACTACGCAGTATAACTCTCCTAGGAGAGGAAACTTCAATCCTCGCAGTGGATTCAGGGGAAGAGGATGAGGAGGAAGCATGAGAAGAGGCCGAGGACAGATCATCTATTATAATTGTACACAACCAAGACACCTCGCAAGGGATTGTCAGAATCCATGTACCACTTGTAGCTATTGCGGCTCGTTTGACCATGTTATAGAAGATTGTCCTGTGCTGCTAGCTAAGCTTCAAGAAAGACGAGGACCTCAGCAGAACCTGCAAGTGAAACTGATCTATTTTGAACCTCATGGAGAAGACCCTAGAGTCATTGTTATAACTAGATGAGGCACTGTTACAGGAGAAGATAGACTGACCCAAGGGAATACTACAGAAGATTTAGGAATCCGAAAAGCTGTAGAGAAGACCCAAACATTTGATGCAAAGAAATAAAGTCAAATATTTGAGGAAGCTAGGAAATAATTCAGAGGAGACCAAGGTTCCTCATCAAAGACAAGAACAAAAGTGAGAGAATATGGAATTCCTCTAGTATTTGATCAGTCTACTTCACAAAAATAAGGAAAAGAGGTAAGAAATCCCATGTAATTTTTAAACAATTGTATTAAGTTGATTCAAGATGAAAGCACTGTACAAGAATTACAAAATTTAATCAGACAATATGAGAAAGGAAAGATAGATCCCTTACTGAATAGGGAAGTACACAAAATTGGTAAGAAGAGAAGGAAAAATAAGGAATTACATCTGAATGCTCAAATAGGAGAGTATGAGATAGACTATGTGGTCCTCGACTTAGGGTTGAAGGTCAATGTCATGATGAAGAAAACTTGGGCACAAATGGGGAAACATAAGTTGATCTATTCCCCTATTAGGATTAGGATGGCTAACCAGCAAGCTGTCAGCCCATTTGGACGATTGGAGAATGTACCTGTGGACATCGATGGAGTAAGAACGTTTGCAGATTTTGAGGTAATTGAAATAGTTGATGATAATTTCCCTTACCCTACACTTTTAGGAATTGATTGGGCCTTCAATAAATCTATTTTTGTTGACTTAAAGAAAAGACATATGAATTTTGAGAGAGATGGCCTTAGGGTCATCACACCTTTAGATCCCAATGAAGGTCAGAGATACACAGAGCCCATTAGAGAAGAATAATGCGCATACGAACTAGAAAACATCTACAAGCTAATTTCCAAACAGCACGACTACATTAATCCTATAGCCGATGGGAATCTAAGCTGGCAAAGTGACAGGGCATGTTCATCAGACTCAGAAGAAGCACTGGAGAACTGGCAGAACCATATGTATGAGGTCTCTACAAGGATATGTGCTAGATTAACCAGAGAAGTTCATTGGATCGACACAACAGTAAGTAACTTACCCACATTTGATGGTCTGAATCTATTAGAAGCCTTCTTATCAGAGCTTGAAGAAAGCATACCAACACAATAGAGGTTGTTGGCAATGGATGAGGCCTTGAAAGCCACACTAGAAAGATGGTGGGGGACACACAAAAGTAATATCACAGATAGGAAACAATGTCGTACTTTGATGACAACACGATTCTCAACACAAGTAGAAGGCCAGAGAGATATTAACATCGCAGAAATAGAAGGCCAGAGAGATGTGGAAGGGCCAAGAGTTGATTTACCATTTATTGGATAGCCGGTCAATATCAAGAAAGTCAATATTGGAATCGAAGAGACACCAAAACTTGCCAATGTTGGATATTATTGGGATTTTGCTACCATTGACAAGAATACAAAATTACTGCATGCATATCAGGACTTGTTTACAACCAAGTTTACTGATATGAAGGGAATTAAAGGGCCTATGGGAGAGATGAGGATCCCTTTAAAGCCATATGCTAGAACATTCAAACAGAGACCTTATAGACTGAACCCTAAATATAAGGAGAAAGTGAATATTGAGCTTGACAGAATGTTGGAAGCAGGGATTATAGAAGTTGTGGAAGAATTAGAGTGGATTAGCCCTATGGTGGTACAAGACAAGAAGAAAAGAGAGACCAGAGTAGGTGTAGACCTCAGGAAGCTGAATGATGCCTGCTTACATGACCCCTTCCCTGCACCATTCATTGACGAAGTGTTAGATAACATGGGGGGCCAAGAGGTATATTCTTTTACAAAGGTACATCATCACTGTGACAGAGTACTTGACTAGATGGGCCAAAGCAAGAGAAATCAAGAACTGTAGTGCAACTACAACTGCATGCTTCATATTCGATGACATGATAACCAGGTTTGTATGCCCAAATATCCTTATGAGTGATCAAGGTACACATTTCATCAATAAGATAGTTGAAGTGTTGACTGAAGAATTTACAGTCCACCATTAGAAGAGCACACCATACCATCCTTAAGAAAATGGGACAGTTGAACCATTCAACAAGATTTTGGAAACAACACTAACCAAAATTTGTTGTGTGAACAAAGATGATTGGGATTTGAGAGTACCAACAATGTTATGGGCATATAGAACCACTTGCAAGAAGATGACAATGCAAACCCCTTTTAAATTGGTCTATGGTCTTGAAGTTGTTGCTCCAATGGAGTATTTGGTACCAAGACTGAGAATTGTTGCGTTTACAGGTATGGATGATACTGGAGTTGTTCAAGAGAGGCTTGCACAGTTGGTCGTACTTGAGGAAGATATATTCATTGCAGGATTCCATCAACAAGTACAAAAGGAAAGAGAGAAGGTCTATCATGACAGACACATCAAGAAGAAGGCATTTAGACAAGGAGATGTAGTGTTGGTTTATGATAGAAAGTTCATCAAGTATCCTAGGAAATTAAGAATGCATTGGATCAGACCATATGAGATCACTTATGTTATAGAGGGGGAGTTGCGCAACTGAAGAAGCTAAATGGAGAATGGAAGGACGGTTTAGTAAATGGAAGCTGGCTGAAGTTGTACTATGACAACTAGCTTCCTTGCAGCTCTCAGTAAAATCAAGAAGATCAAGGGTATAGGTACCAGGTGCAGTTGAAATTGGGTACCAGACACAGAAAAGATAGTGTGCACAAGGAGGAAGAGGAGGCATAAAGAATAAAGCAAAGGCTGCACTGCGCAGTCCAAAGTTAAAGTACAACAAAAGAGTTAGATCGAAGTGCCTCAGGATGAGTCACAGGTGAGTGTTGGGGGCCTCTTGGCCCTATTTTGTTAAAGGAAGAAAAGATTAAGGAGGAGAATGTGAGATGTGAACTTTGTGGGAGACACAGTGACTGATACTGGGTCCAAGTGAGAAAAAGAAAAGAAAAGATGGAGCGAAGCTCGAGAAAAAAATTCGTTGGATGAGGAGATCGAGGATGACATATAAGTAAGGGAGAAGGACCCTGGACAAATCAACAAGTGGAAAAAGCCACTGTTAGATGCTTTGGAGCACTGCATGAGAAGGAAGGAAAGACAGGCTGGCGAAGCCCTAAAAATATGGGTCAAGTTGACTTAGGGTTTTAGACAACTAGGTTTTTGGTATCTAGGGTTTTGGACACCTAGGTTTCAGTCTAAGGCTGTCGGTGAGCCATTGTAATGTATTAATAGAGGTCTAAAGGGCCTAGGTTGGGTTGGTACTTTTGATTGATACTTTTGGGTCAGTACGATATTGTTGAGAGCTAGATGTATTGTTGATGTGAGTAAGTATTGTATCGAGAGAGAGAGAAGTGTTGAGTACGAGAGCCTTCTAGATTGTAAGATCTTCAACTGGGTGTGAAGATCAACCCTGCAGCTAGGTGCGCAGGGAGGGGAGAGAAAGAGAGGAGAAGAGAAGATATGTTAGCTAAGAGCACAAATAAGAACTATATGCTTTAATCCAAATATAATATAACACAGTTCTATGGACGTAGCCCTAGAGAGAGGGTGAACCACGTATATTTGGTGTTGTGTGTGATTGGTACTTTGTTTCTGTCATTTATATACTGTTATTACATTGCTATGATAGATTTGATAAGATGTATGGAATAGATCAAATTTGATAAGTGATATATGAATGTTGTTTTGCTTTTTTGTTAGATCCACTTGATATTCCCTTTGGTTGTAGACATCTCTGTCCTGCAACCCCCTCATAATTGCTTCGTGTGAGATTGCATCTGTTTCGCAGGTGTTGCTGAAAGGGCTAGTAGTTAGGGCTTGTTGGTGCGCTCTAGGAGCTGAACCCTGGGTCTTCCCCTATTCCAGCAAATGGTTCCATTGCTAGGACAAGAATCTTTTTAAGGGAATGTCAAAGTGGTTTCCATTGAAGACAGAGATTCAAAATTGGATAGAATACCAAGAGAAGGACTTCGATGAAGCCCAGAATAAGAACCCTAATCTTAGCTCAGAGGACTAGTTGGAGAAGCATATTTTTTTTGTTATACATGAGATATTATTTGGAGGAATCCATCAAGGGCTATATGAGTGGCTAGCTAGATTAGCCGATACCTAGTTCGAGATATGATCTAGACTTCCTGTGGTCTGGATGTTGGAGTTGATCAAGAAGGTCAAGAAATATGATAACACTATATCATGAACAATAGATCATTGGTTCGATAGTACCATTGGAGGGTACATCACCGAGTTTTTTGTTGATAGGGTAGAGTCATACAACCAAGCCGAGAGATATTTCTTTAAGGGACCCAGAGGAAATATTTTACAATTCCTGAAGCTAAGACTCAAGATGTTGTTGCATGAGAATAACATCTTGAAGATACAATAGATTGGTTGGATCTGAAAAGGCTAATGTTCAAAAATTCAGACAACGAAAATGCCACATAAGGTGGATATACGCGCAGTGGGAGAGTGTTTCGAGAATTCCACCTTGCAAACCTGTTTAAGAAGAAATACAGGGAGTAGGGTTTCTATAGTGGAGAAGAAGCAGATCTAATGGATGAAGAGCATTCAGAACTCGCTAAGACAGAGGAAGGACAAGCTGAAGAGATTCATCGAGGAGAACCTAAAAACTCAAAAACTATGTAGATCATCGAAGTAAGTACGTTTATCCTTCATATTGATTCAGTATTAAGAAATCAAAGTAATCCCAATCACCAGAGCGTCTAGAGAATTTTCCATAGTATCCCACCACATATTCAGTTAGGAACCCTAGGAAGATCTATGGAAAATGAGATGAGGCTTCCTATTTTTAAGGGAGATGGATCTAAAGATCCTGACCAACACTGGTTCCTATGTCAAGCTGTATGCAACATTAAGAATTTCATGGATGAAGCTGTCAAAAGAACCCAGTTTAGTACCACTCTAAGGGATCGTGCACTCAACTGGTATATGAAGTTTGTCCAAGGACTTGCATAGCCTAAACCACTGAATCAGATCAAGAACGTGATGATTTCAGAATTCAAGAAACCTAAGTCAGAATCCCAATGTATCACAGAGGTTAAAGAGATCAAGAAGGTGGATGAACCTGTGTGGGAATTCGATCAGAGATTCAAGACCTTAATAGGCCGATTGACTTTTCAGATTTTAGATGAACAGACCAAGGAATGGTTCATTGTTTCCCTTCTACCACACATCAGAGTTCCTCTAATGCAGTAGAATATTGCTTCACAGGCTGAGGCATTGGAGATCACCATGAATCTAGAATCATCCCCTATGGGAGAATCCAGCTCAGGTATGAGTTAGATCCTGAGTCAGCTAACTAGTTTGTCTCTATAGGTCGAAGATATGAAGAAACAAAAGGGAAAATATAAAAGAGAATACATTTGGTGTGTCAGATGAAGATTAGATGGACATGAAAAGGAACACTTCCCTCTATTCAATGAATACTTGGCTTCCAGAGCCTCGATCCCTTTGAAGCAAGCCACCTTACCCTGGTGCAAGGTATGTAGAAACAGACATCGTACCGATGAGTGCTATTATATGAAAAAGTATGTTCAGACACCTACAAATTTTTACTGTACATTCTATAAGTATATAGGGCATGATGATAGGGATTGTAGGGCTTATGAGCTCATGCATGAAAGGTCACGAGACATATATAAGATTCAAGGCGAAGTACAGCAAGAAGGAAACACTACGCAGTATAACTCTCCTGGGAGAGGAAAATTCAATCCTCACGGTGGATTTAGGGGAAGAGGACGAGGAGGAGGCATGAGTAGAGGCCGAGGAAAAATCATTTGTTATAACTGTGCACAACCAGGACACCTCACAAGGGATTTTCATAACCCCTGTACCACTTGCAACTACTGCATCACGTTTGACCATGTTATAGAAGATTGTCCTATGATGTTAGCTAAGCTTCAGGAAAGACGAGGACCTCAGTAGAACCTACAAGTGAAACTGATCTATCATGAACCTCACAGAGAATACCCTATATTCGTTGTTATAACCAGAGGAGGTGCTATTACAGGAGAAGATAGATTGACCCAAGGGAAGAATACAGAAGATTCAGGAATCAAAAAATCTGCAGAGAAGACCCAAACCTTTGATGGAAAGAAAGAAAGAAAAATATTTGAGGAAGCTAGGAAAGAATTTAGAGGAGACCAAGGTTCCACATCAAAGACAAGACTAGAAGTGAGAGAATATGGAATGACTCTGGAATTTGATCAGTCTTCTTTGCCAAAATAAGGAAAAGAGGTAAGCAAGCTCATGGGATTTTTATACACTTGTACTAAGTTGATTCAAAATGAAAGCGCTGTACAAGAATTACAAAATTTAATCAGACAATATGAGCAAGGAAATATAGATCCCTTACTGAATAGGGAAGTACACCAAATTGGTAAGAAGATAAATACAAATAAGGAATTACATCTGAATGGTCAAATAGGAGAGTATGAGATAGACTATGTGGTCCTCGACTTAGGGTCGGAGGTCAATGTCATGATGAAGAAAAATTGGGCATAGACGGGAAAAACGATGTTGATCTATTCCCCTATCAGGCTTAGGATGGCTAACCAACAAGTTGTCAACCCATTTGGATGATTAGAGCATGTCCCTGTGGACATTGACGGAGTAAGAACGTTTTCATATTTTGAGGTAATTGAAATAGTTGATGACAGTTTCCCTTACCCTGTGTTGTTAGGAATTGATTGGGCCTTCAATAACTCTACTGTTGTTGAATTAAAGAAAATACGTATGAATTTTGAGAGAGACGGAATTAGGGTCATCGAACCTTTAGATCCCAATGAAGGTCAACAATACACAGATCCCATCAGAGAAGAATACTGCACATACGAACTAGAAAACATATGCAAGCTAACTGCTAGACACCAGGACTACATTAATCCTACAGCCGATGGGAATCTAAGTTGGCGAAGTGACATCAAATGTTCATCAGACTTAGAAGAAACACTGGAGAACTGGTAGAACCATATGTATGAGGTCTCTACAAGGATATGTGCTAGATTAACCAGAGAAATTCATTGGATCGACACAAAAGTAAGTAACTTACCCACATTTGATGGTCTAAATCCATTAGAAGTCTTCTTATCAGACTTTGAAGCAAGCGTACCAACAAAATAGAGGTTGTTGGTAATGGATGAGGCCTTGAAAGCCACACCATAAATATGGTGGGGGACACACAAAATTAATATCATAGAATGGACACAATGTTGTATTTTGATGACAATGCGACTCTCAACACAAGTAGAAGTCTGTGAAGTTCTCTACACAGGTTGAAGTTTCCCAAAGGACCATGTGTGAAGCTGTGAGGAAGCCTGGAGCAACATTAATCAAGAAAAAAGGGTGCAAAAATTCATTAACACATTAGACACAACACCTATTAACTGGTACCTCCAAGTAGAGCTGTGCCTCATCGCTACGGATTAGGAAGGTATGACTCAGAATTTTATAACTACATTCCTGTTTGTAAGTCAATTTCCTTCAGTCGATCAAGCACTACAGATTGTAAGACAAATAATACTTGAGGATGCCTTTAGACCTTATTTAGAACAAGAATAGAATGAATGGACTGCACCTCTCCAAAAACTGCAAGGTTGTTACAAGATTAATCCAGATGAAGACGAGAATCCCAGGAAAGTGAACATCGCAGAAACAGAAGGCCAGAGAGATGTGGAAGGGCTAGGAGTTGATTTACCATTTATTGGACAACCAATCAAGATCAAGAAATTCAATATTGGAACAAAAGAGACACTGAAACTTTCCAATGTTGGAGATTATTGGGATTCTACTACCATTGACAAGATTACAGAATTACTGCATGAATATCACAACTTGTTTCCTAACAAGTTTACTGATATGAAGGGCATTAAAGGGCCTATGGGAGAGATGAGGATCCCTTTAAATCCATATGCTAGAACATTCAAATAGATATTTTACAGACTGAACCCTAAATATAAGGATAAAGTGAAGATTGATATTGACAAAATGTTGGAAGCAAGGATTATAGAATCCGTGGAAGAATCAAAGTGGATTATCCCTATGGTGGTACAAGACAAGAATATAGGATAGATCAAAATATGTGTAGACCTCAGGAAGCTGAATGATGCCTACTTACATGACCCCTTACCTGCACCATTCACTGGCGAAGTGTTAGATAACGTGGGAGGCCAAGAGGTATATTGTTTTACAGATGGATTTTCAGGATACCATCAGATCCAGATTGCCAAGGAAGATTGCCCAAAGACTACATTTGCAATAGAATGGGGATCCTATTAGTACATAGCAATGCCATTTGGATTGAAGAATGCCCCAACCATCTTTTCCAGAGTGGTGGTCGAAGCGTTCAAAGAATTTTTGCATAAATATTTAGAAGCATATTTTGATGATTGGACTCTTTTTAGTTTATTAAAGAATCATATTGAATGTCTAAGGCTAATGTTGGAAAAATGCAGGCAGTGTCAAATTGCTTTGAATTTGAAGAAGTGCATTTTTTTCTCACCATTTGGAGTTCTCTTAGGACATATTGTATGTAATCAAGGATTGCAAGTAGATCCTTCCAAGATCGCTATCATAGTTGATTGACCCCCTCCTACAATAGTTAAACAGTTGCGCACTGCGTTGGGACACACAGGCTAATACAATAAGTTCATTAAAAGATATGCTTAGATCACAACACCCATGGAGAAGCTGTTGAAAAAGGATTGTCAGTTTAGTTGGATTGAAGAATGCCAACAAAGCTTCCACACACTGAAAGAGAAAATGGTTACTTTTCCCATTTTAGTTTTTCCAGATTGGGCCAAGGAGTTTCATGTACATGTCGATGCGTCTTCCATTTCTTTAGGAGCTGTGTTAGCACAACTGGGAAAATGATACATTGACTACCCGTTAGCCTTTGGTAGCTGTTAGGCGAAATATATGTCATTATAGTACTTGCCCAACTATTTAATTGTCAACCCGGGGCACGTAAACTGACGAAGCACACACACTGTATATGCAGGACTGAAGTAGAACTGATCTAATCTAATCTATGTTGCTAAAATAAAACTGATCTAAGAAAGCATTGAAACACTAACTAGGAAAGCATGAAATTGCCTAAGGGAAATACAACATGTGAAGAGTTAACAACAATGAGCTCATACAATATATCAATCTCAAATCATATTACAATAATCAAATGAAAAAACATGAAAGAATAACAAAGCTAAGAATCCCCTTTTCCTGATTACAATCACATCCTAATTGAATTCTAATTGAATCCTCATGAAGAGAGAACACTCTCTTATATACATAAAGAAGATAACCATCTCATAATTGTAGATCCACTATTCTCTCAACCACTCTCAACTACTTTCCCATTATTACAAGATATGATCCCTTCAAATCCTCA
>JZKD02S0398176.1:139649-150115 GCA_000966675.3 Picea glauca | reverse complement strand
GTGAAACCCAAATGTATTTATGAAAATGATATGACGAAGGTTTAATTGGGCGATGAAATGTAAGGAATAGTGAAGGGAAAGGTGGATGAAAATACGACATTTATGAGTCCCAACAGTAGCAGGAAGCTATCCACAACCGAGATTAACTATACCACTACTAAAAGAGAGGGATTACCCATGGTATATGCATTGCATAAATTTCACCACTATTTGTTGGGAGGACACTTTAAAATTTTTACTGATCACTCTGTGTTGAAGTACCCAGTCAAAAAGACACTGTTGTGGGGGAGAATATGAAGATGGATTTTGCTGTTTCAAGAATATGATTTTGAGATCATAGTAAAACCCAACAAAATGAACAAAGGCCCTGACCACTTGTCAAGGCTGGAACATGGTGAAGAACCAACCAGTTTAGAGGATGCACTACTGGATGCACAACTACTAGCCATTAGATAGATCGATGATGACTTTGCAGAAATAGTATGGTTCTTGTCAACAAGAATGGCGCCCAATGAGTATACAATTCCATAGAAGAAACAACTAGTAGTGCGCGCTGCAAATTTCTCACTTATAGCTGGACATCTATAAAAAATAGGCCTGAATGAGATATTGCGAAGGTGTGATATGGAGGTAGAATGACCGCTGATCCTTGAAAAATCTCATGAAGGCATCGCAAGAGGACATTATGCAATTAAAGAAACTGCGCAAAATGTTCTTAGAGCTGGCCTTTGGTTGCCTACCTTACACGGAGATGCTAACAACTATTCTAGAGCCTACGATTTATGCCATGGAGTTGGGAAACCATCCAGAAGAGATGAAATTCCATTGGCACCACAATTGACCCTACAAGCATTCGAGAAATGGGCCATTGACTTTGTTGGACCTATAAATCCACCAGGAAAGCGTACAGGAACAAGGCACATCATCACTGCGACAAAGTAATTGACCAGATAGGCCAAAGCAAGAGTAGTCAAGGACTGTAGTGCAGCTACACCTGCGCACTTCATATTCGATGACATTATAACCAGACTTGGATGCCCAAATATCCTTATGAGGATCAAGGTACACATTTTATCAATAAGACAGTTGAATCCTTGACTGAAGAATTTACAGTCCACCATCAGAAGAGAACACCATACCATCCTCAAGCAAATGGGACAATTGAAGCATTCAACAAGATTTTGGAAACAACACTAACCAAGATTTTTTGTGTGAACATAGATGATTGGGATTTTAGAGTACTAGTGGTGTTATGGGCATATAGAACCACTTGCAAGAAGATGACAATGCATAACCCTTTTAAATTGGTATATGGTCTTGAAGTTGTTATTCCAATGGACTATTTGGTACCAATCCTGAGAATTGTTGCGTTTATAGGTATGGATGATACTGGAGCTATTCAAGAGAGGCTTTTGCAGTTGGTCGGACTTGAGGAATATAGATTCATTGTAAGATTCCATCAGCAAGTACAGAAGGAAAGAGAGAAGGCCTATCATGACAAGCACATCAAGAAGGAGGCATTTAGACAAGGAGATCTAGTGTTGGTTTATGATAGCAAGTTCATCAAGCATCCTGGGAAATTCAGAACACATTGGCTCAAACCATATGAGATCTCTTATGTTACAGAAGGGGGAACTATGCAATTGAAGATGTCGAATGGAGAATGGAAAGAAGGTTTAGTAAATGGGAGGTGGTTGAAGTTGTACTATGACAACCATCTGCCTCATAGCTCTCAGTAAAATCAAGAAGATCAAGGGTCTAGGTACCAGGTGCAGTTGAAACTAGGTACCATACATGAAAAATACAATCTGCACAAGGAGGAAGAGGATGCATAAATCATAAAGCAAAGGTTGCACTGCACAGTCCGAAGTTAAAGTACAACAGAAGAGTCAGATTGAAGTTCCTTGAGACGAGTCACAGGTGAGTGTTGGGGGACTATTAGCCCTGTGTTGTTAAAATAAGCAAATATCAAGGAGGAAAAGGTGAAATGTGAAATTTGCAGAAGAGATGGTGACTGATACTAGGTTGAAGTGAGAAAAAGAGCAGAAAAGATGGAGCGAAGACCGAGAAATAAATTTGTTGGACGAGGAGATCAGGGATGACATATAAGCAAGGGAGAAGGACCGTGGATGACTCACCAAGTGAAAAAATCCACTGTTAGATGCTTTGGGGCACCACGCGATAAGGAATGAAGGACAAGCTGGTGAAGCCTTGAAAATACGGGTCAAGTTGACCTAGGGTTTTAGACACCTAGGGTTTTGGTATCTAGGGTTTTGGACACCTAGGTTTCAGCCTAAGGCTATCGGTGAGCCTGTAGAAATTTCAATACAAATTAAGTATTTCATTCGATTCTCCTGATCTAACAATTATATGCCATTGTTAAATGCAAAATCGCTTCTACTATTATTCTTGCGAAAAAATTAAACCATGATCACAAAGTGAAATATCAAGAACACATAACAAATAAGTTTTACTGGGAAAGTGTAAAGCTAAAAACCCCACTATCATATATTATGTATATCATGGATCATGAAACAATATCATACAAAACTCTAATCCAAGAGCTCTCAGTACAATACAATCATCTCACACTGTCATACAAAAATTGAGCAAATACATGTGCCAATTTTTGTGTCCAGATAGCTTGCCTCCTCTGTGCAATCCCTTGCAATTAGAATTCTCACAATGAATTCAAATTACCTAGTTTTCACATGATCATGAGCATATCCACTGCGTGTGATTGCATGAGTGCACTTCACTCAAATCACAACTGATATCCAAACTATCTCTTTCACCTGTTATCTCAACTGGGTCTCCACTAGATATGACATGCATGTAGTTAACCATGGCGAATATTCAGTTACATGTGAGTTCACTGGTTCACTGAACTCTCACTAGTGCAAGTTTAGTTACAACTAGTACAACTGGGCTTAACTCACTTAACTACACTTATAAGTCTGTTACAACTCCAACTCACTTAGTTATAAATGAGATAATAGATAATATTTATTGTCCAATTTATTTAAGCAAAAAGTAAATTAGACACATGTTTCTTATTGAATTTTCAACACTACCTCTCAACAAGAAATGGATTATCCTTCACCCCAATCCTGTCTCTATGATATTCAAATTTGCTCCTGGTGAGCATCTTCTTCAGAATGTCTTCATCCTGATCTTCCGTAGGAATGTATTGAAGTAACATGATCTTTCACTGCACACAATATTTGAGATGATGATACCAGATATCTATATGCTTAGATCTATCATGAAACACAGGATTAATCAAGAGTTTAATGCAACTCTGATTATCACAATAAATCACTGTTGGATCTAAATGAGAACCAAACAAACCAACCAAGATATTTCTCATCCAGATAGCCTCACATGTAGCTTGAATCATTGCCATGCAACTTCACCTCATCCATCTATATGTACCATAATCCATACTTAGATGTTCCCTTCAGATATCTTAGGACATGCTTACCCACCTTCCAAAAGAGTTTGGTAGGCTTAACCATCGCTTGAATTAGATGGTTAACTGCATAGCAAATGTATGGTCTCGTGTTCACTAAATACATTAGTGAACCCACTAATTGTCGATAGACAGTAGCATCCACTACCTCTCCAAAAGTAGCATCCTCTTTCCTCCAGTTTCCTGGAAGACGTGTATCCATGGGTTTGCAACCCTCCATGTGAAACTTACCCAGTATCTCCCTTGCACACTTGCCTTGAGACACAAAACGTTCACCATCTCGTTGCCATATTTGCAATCCAAGGAAATAATGAAGAAGGCCCAAATCCTTCATCTCGAACTCCTTTTCAAGGTTATCCTTGCATGAGTGTATCGGTTTCTCATCACCAGGTAGTATGAAATCATCAACATAAAGAAAAATGATTAAAATCTTACCCTCCACCACTGATTTGTAGAGCGGTCTTGGGACGATTTCCCATGCACTGTTTTTGACAATGGAATCATACCCCTCCACCATAGAATCAAACCAAGTGGGATCTTGCACTGCTTCCAGAAATGAAGATGGTTCAGTGACAATACATTTTCTCATGAGAGCCATGTATCTAGTAAATCGATTAGGAGATTGTCTCTGTCTGCACTGTGAAGTAGGGGCTTCTACATTCTATGCAACATCTAGTCTCAATCTGTCAACTTTCGTGGTGCACTTTCTGCCATTTCTGATGGATGGCTCTGCTTGAGTGGTTTCCTTCACTCCATGAACCTCCTCATGTGGCTGATCCACATCTTGAGACTCATATTTGGGAACTAGCAGTTCCTCTTCTGCATGCAAGTCTAGCTCCCTCTCAAACGACAACCGCATGGATTTCCCCTCATCAAATCTTTTATCCCATCACATAACAATCATCTTACTGTTCAAAAAATACACACGATAATTATGGGGTGTTTCTATGTACCCCACAAATATCCCAACTTCAGTAGTCGGTTCCAACTTCTTCCTGGAATCCCTGGTCACATGCACAAAAACAGATAAGCCAAAATTTTTAAAATGACAAACATCAGGTTTCTTACCAGTGAAAGCTTCTTCAGGTGTACTCATGCCAAGTACTCTATGAGGACAACGATTTTGCACATAAACCATAGTATTGCATGCTTCTTCCCACAAATTCATTGGTAGGCCTTGATCATGCAACATCGCTCGTGCAACACCCATGATCGTTATGTTCTTTCTCTCCGTGACCCTATTTTGCTGTGGGTTATGAGGCGCTATGAGTTCTATTCGAATTCCTTCTTTGCTGCAGAATTATTTGAATTCATTAGAGATGTATTCTCCACCATTATCGCTCCTTAGAGCCTTCACTTGCTTCCCCGACTCTTTCTCCACCAATGCTTTAAACTCACATAACTTTGAGAATGTTTGATCCTTCTTTTGCATGAATAATATCCAACATTTATGAGAAAATTCATCAACAAAAATAACATAATACCTATGTTTTGTTGTTGAAGAAACCGAGAATGGTCCACACACGTCTGTGTGAATTCTCTCCAGGATTACAGAAGCACGATTCTCCTTTTCATGAAAGGTGGACTTTACATACTTCCCCAGGGTGCACCCCTTGTAATGATCTAACTGAGCAAGTGTTCCCATTAGAAGTCCAATAGATATTTGCTGCATGATCTTCAAGGCTCCATGATGAATATGGCCCAATCGCCTGTTCCATAATTCGCCCTCATCCCGGCTCACCACTTTTTCTGCCTTGCCCATCATGGCACCACAACCATCTACCTCCAACATGTAGATATTGTTAACTCAAATCCCTATCTTCTTGAATTGACTCGTTGCTTTATGTCATAGGTAGGCTTTTCCATCATTGAAAGTACCATCATAGCCTTTGTCCTCCAACATTGCGACTGAGACCGGGTTTTTCTTCAAACCTGGAACATGCATAACATTTTTCAATTGAAATGGTTTACCTAACTCCCTCTGAAAGGTAATGGTACCAATACCATTCGCACCGTATCATCCATCGTCGCCCATCTCTATATGCATTCTGAGATATTTCTCCTCCAAGTCACTGAAATAATATTTATCTCCCATCATGTGCTAGGAAGTGCCACTATCCAAATACCACACCGATCCCGATGCACTTGAAGCCATGCATGTGATCAAAGAGAAGTCAAGTTTAAATTGCAAGACAAGAGCCTACCAGTTGTAGCTCCAACAATTGTCTTGTTCTTTCTCTTCTACAGACAATTAGTAGCGAGATGCCCATGTTCGTGACAGTGAAAACACTTCACTTTGGAAAAATCCAGCTTCTTGACTTTAGACTCATATTTTGAATGGAATTTCTTCCATTTCCCTTTCCTTTCCTTGGCAGTCAAAGAAAAATCCTCTTCATCATAACGCTTTGATGAAGATCCATCTTTGGTGTTTTTCTTGAACTCCTCTTCCACTAGATCCGACCATAGTCATTCCCAATCTAGAAATTTTTCCCTTCCATTGAAAAAGTCTTGACAACTATGACAACTCTTGGGAAGTCCTAGGAGAGCCAAGCTCACCAAATAATCAACAACGACTGTTATTCCCACACTTCCAAGATCATACCGACATTGGACAAACTTCATGAGATATTTTGGAATGGTGTCGCCCTTCTCCATATTGATCTTCCTGAGTTTATATTTGAGCACCAATTTCCTATGGTCATTGTTCTTTTGGAATAGATCTGTCAAAACCTTCCACATTGCATGTGGTGTGGTTTTCCCATGGATACTTGAGACAATGTGGTCTCATACTCCCTCCAATAGAATCCTCCTCACCTTTTCCACTTTCTTTTTCCATGCATCAAGATTTGTAGTGTCTGTCGCATCCGACTTAGGAACATCTTTGTCAATGTAGTCCTTCAAGCCATTGTCTTCGAGTACTGCCTCCATCCTGTCCTTCCAAGAAATGTAATTCAATATTCCTTTGAGTGCATACTCTAACCTCAATCCATTGAAATACATTTCGATCTTGAATCAACTGTAACACCAAGAAAGTTATGGAAATTCGAATGTTATCCAACCACAAAACTCAACTGTTGCAATTCCTCTTTCCTTGGGAGGTTCGCACCCCACCTGAGAGAAGCCTGAGGGAAGTTCACACCTTACCATTGTTTAGAATGAGAACTCTTGGATGAATTTCACACCCTACCAGTGTACAGCCTGTGAAAATCACAAGGAAGTTCGCACTGTAATGCACTGTGGGGTGAGGGAAGTTCGCACCTCTCCTTCAAGAAGCCTGTGAGAATATTGATGAAGTTCGCACCTCTCCTTTGAGTAGGGTGTGATAATTTCTTGTCCTGGAAATGTGTGTAATTTTTCAGTACTAAGGTTCATACCCTACCAGAGACAGGACCTGCGAGAATACAATTATTTTCACACCTCACTTCCGTGGCTTCGTGGCTCTGATACCATGTAGAAATTTCAATGCAAATTAAGTATTTCCTGCGATTCTCCTGATCTAACAATTATATGCCACTATTAAATACATAATCACTTCTACTATTATTCTTGTGGTAAAATTAAACCACGATCACAAAGTGAAATATCAAGAACACATAACACAAAAGTTTTACCAGGAAAGCGTAAATCTAAAATCCCCACTATCATATATTATGTATATCATGGATCATGAAACAATCTCATACAAAACTCTAATCCAAGAGCTCTCATTACAATACAATCGTCTCACACTGTCATAAAAAAATTGAGCAAATACATGTGCCAATTTCTGTGTCCAGACAACCTACCTCCTCTATGCAATCCCTTGCAATTAGAATTCTCACAATGAATTGAAATTACCTAGTTTGCACATGCCCATGATAATATCCATTGCATCTGTGATTGCATGTGTTCACTTCACTCAAATCATAACTGATATCCAAACTGTCCCTTTCACCTATATCTTAATTGGGTCTCCACTGGATCTGACATGCATGTAGTTAACCATGGCAAATCTTCAGTTGCATGTGAGTTCACCGATTCACTGAAATCTCACTAGTGCAAGTTTAGTTACAACTAGTACAATTGGGCTTAACTCACTTAACTACACTTATAACTCTGTTACAACTCCACCTCACTCAGTTATAAGTGAGATAACAAATTAATATTTATTGTCCAATTTATTTAAGGGAAAAGTAAATTAGACACATGTTTCTTGTTGAATTTTCAACAGAGCCATTGTAATGATTAATAGAGGTCTAAAGGGCCTAGGTTGGGTTGGTACTTTTGATTGATACTTTTGGGTTGGTACGATATTGTTGAGAGCTAGATGTATTGTTGATGTGAGTAAGTATTGTATCAAGAGAGAGAAGTGATGAGTATGAGAGCCTTCTGGATTGTAAGATCTTCAGCTGGGTGCGAAGATCAACCCTGCAGCTAGGTGCGTAGAGAGGGGAGAGAAAGAGAGGAGAAGAGAAGATCTGCTAGCTAAGAGTGCATATAAGAAATGTATTATTTAATTCAAATATAATGTAGCACAATTATGTGGACATATCCCTAGAGAGAGGGTGAACCACATATATTTCGTGTTGTGTGCGATTGGTAATTTGCTTCTATCATTTATATACTATTATTACATTGCTATGGTAGATATGATAAGATGTATGGAATAGATAAAATTTGATAAGTAATATATGAATGTTGTGTTTCTTTTGTGTTAGATCCACTTGATATTCCCTTTGGTTGTAGACATCTCTATCCCGCAACCCCCTCATAAATGCTTCGGGTGAGACTACATTTGCTTCGTAAGTGTTATCGAAAGGGCCAGTAGTTAGGGCTTGTTGGTGCGCTCTAGGAGCTGAACCCTGGGTTTTCCCCAATGCCAACATGGCCAATATTCTCTTTGATATGATTTGATGGGGATCATATCTTCTCCCTTGCAACTGTGTGAAACCAAATTTACTGAGCTTGGATTTAATCTGGGGCAAGCAAGACTTACTTTTTACCACAAAGGGACCTACCACGAAAGGAAATTTCATATTAGAATCCTTGTGTGATTTCAGAAAATGTTCAGTCTCTGAGATACTTCTTTGTCTTATGAATTCCAAAGTGAAGACCCTGGGCATCAGAAAAACTAGTAAATGGTAAGGTCCTTCCTGGTATCCATATACCCAAATCACAGTAGATTGTGTGAACAGCACCCAATCTCCGATCATGTTCTCTAGATTAGGTTGTAGTGAGATTTTCATCTCGTCCATAACTCTCGGTAGATCTGAACTAAAATTGAGACTGTGTACCCTAGACATAATCTTGTTGATGAAGATAAGCATGGTGATCCTTTTTCACTTGGTTGAAATGAAAGTTGTCTCAGGAAATTGAGTTTTGTTGGATTCCAGAAACATCCTCAGCAAGTGTTTGTAGTATATGAAGTGTCTCAAAGAGATAAAGTTAACTAGCTATTGATGTATATTCTCTGCAATAAATTTGTCAAACCTGAAACAGACTGACTGACCAGACATAAAACAAACCAACAGGAAACCTAACATGAATTCTACCACAAAATTTTCATTATCTAACCCTAAAATTTGATTCAATAGGGAACAAGACCACTGGACTTCGACAATCATAACGCTTATACTGGCAGGTAACGTCAGACTCTCTAAATGATATTCAGGCTTGACTATGGTCTTCAGAAATAAGGTTTTAACTTCGGGTGGACACTCTCTATAAATTGTGATCATTCTCTGTTCCTCGAAGGGCTCTGGCACTATGGGGGAGGTGTCTGGTACACTAACAACATACCAGAGTGATGGAATGTCTACTTTACACAGAAATTCAGACCCTAATTTATTTAAAATGACTCTTTCTCCCTGAGAGTATCGCTCTACACACCAGCCTACAAATTCGGGGAATGGAAATACCATTTCTATGATGTAAGGAATGCTAGAGACATGATCCGCTTCGAGTAAAGGTATGTTCTTTCCAACGTTTTCCAACAAATTCGATCTAGACACGGATACAAGTGAGACTATCATCTCTATGTTGAAAACGTCAAAATATTTGTCAATTAGGGCTTCCTCCCTTGAGGATATCTCTTGTTCATTTATGGATAAAATGACAGGACTGGCATCCATGGTGAAGAATACCTGTCAAGCGGTGAAGAGTCTGGTTCGATTCTGAGCTTTAAAATTTGATTGGAATTTTCGCGCCAAGTTTTCGAACGTTTGAAGGCTTCGAACTATCATAGAATAATGCCGGGGGGTTCCCCCTCTTATATGTATCTATTGGCATTGGGGTTTGGAGAAAACAATTTCAAGTGAATTTCCTTCTGCTTATTGACGGGCGAAATTGACCATCCATCAACTGAGAGAGTGGAACCGGTCCGGGGTTGTCTAAATAACCCAAGCCGTTTGGAATGAACCACCCTGATGGGTTTAACGGCTCCGTTGGCCGCTCTAAAGTCCTAAGAAAACCAAAGAGGAAATTAACCTAAACTAACTAATCTATCTAAAACAAATAAAACAAACTAAACTAACTAAAACTAACTAACTAAAACTAATATACAAGAAACTAAACTAACTAAAAACAACTAAATGAAAACAACTAATACACTAATCTAATTAATACAAATTACTAAATAAACTAAAACTAATTATAAACTACTCTATCTATTCTATATACTAACTACTAATTACTATTACACTAACTCTACTAATTAACCATCTAACTACTAGTTATAATACAGCCTATTCACAAATATACAATATACACAGTTGACAGATTTAAATAAAACCTGTAAAACTCATGTGTTTTCTGCCCTAAGATAGCAAGATATGTTTTTTGATTTTTTATATTTTATGAAAAAGAAGTAAAGATTACTGAAATTAAACGATCTAATATATTTACTGAAATTAAACAATCTAATATAAATCTAATTAAACTTATATTTAAATTAAACTACTTCTGGAAACAGTAAAGAAAAGATTAACTGACCTGGAAGCGCTCCTAATTTGTCCCG
>JZKD02S0398176.1:100464-122414 GCA_000966675.3 Picea glauca | reverse complement strand
CCTCCAAAGCATGAATTCTGGACTGTAGCATTGGCACATCAAGGTAATACCTTTCTAACCATGAGCCACACTGATCACATGGTGGAGCAGCTGGTTCAGCTAGAGCAGGAGGGGGGTTTGATGAGTCACTGGGGTTTTCACAAGGCATTTTGATGCCAAGAAAATTAGGATCATTTTGCAAGCAAGGTGGTAGGTTTTTCACAAAATCGTATGCGGGTTTATCACACAGACCTTCTGAATAGGGATACTCACTTTCCAGGTAGCGTTCAATCTCCGAGTCAGAATCTTCACTCACCATGATAGGGTCAGGGTCGACAGAAGTTTTCGGTTTGTTTCTTTCCATGCGAGAAATTAATCAGACATTCTTCTTGCCTTTGGAATTCGTAGTGGGCTTGGCCTTAGGCCTTTTAGCCACAGGTTTAGCATTTTCTACATCCTTGGTGACAGAATTGGGTAGGTCAATAGGTGAATCGGGTAGGGGTTTAGGTAACAGAGCACTGTAAGGCACAGGGGGTACTGACTTGCGCTCGCTCACCATAGGTTTGTCAACCTATTGTGGGCTTGAGTCATCAAAATTATTGCGTTTAAGAAAATCCTCCCAACAGTCTCGGAATAACCCCAACTTACAAACCACAAACATTTTAATTAACCCAAAATGAAATAGGCTGTTAGTGGCCTAGTTCTGTTTGTATATTTTAGACATTTTAAACAGACTCCTATGCAAGTAGTAAGGAATATTAAGCTCATATCCCATGAAAACCATTAGTAGCCGAAGGTGGTACAAGAAAACGAAACCATACCTACCCTCGCAGGTGATAAATTCTTTAGTTATCATCAGCAAGTTGTGCCATTGTTTCTTTAGCATATTCGCGGGCAAACCTTTGTCACAGGAGTTCACTTTTCATGACTGGAAGAGCAATGTCCATGGGACATCTTCCACTTTGCAATTTTTTGACCATGTCTGTCCGACAGCAGGCAGACCGGTAGCTAAACTGAGAAATTGCTCATCAATTTCCAGCTGCACATCCCCAACCTTGGCTTGGCAGCCATCAAAGGTTAATGCAAATTGCCGAGCCACACAAGGGTTATATCCATCAAACTTTTGTATGAACGGGAGCCATCTGAATTCCTCAAGGTCACTGTAAGCACCATCGAACATCAACAATTCCTGGCCACCATTGGGTTCAGCCCTTACGACCGGAGCCATGGTGCAGGCGCATGTTAGGGTTCAGATTAAACACACAGGAGCAAAATCATTTGGCTAACAGCTGAGAACGATGAAGGGGAGGCAAATCAATATGTGCATGCGAAGGTGGTGGGTTAGTTCACCGCCATGCAAAACATTAATGGTAGAGTACAACGCTATTCCATCAATCATAACATAAACCAAAATATTCGACCATCCCATGATTTAAATGGTGAATGATAATATACCAATGTGCCAATCTATGGTTTGAAACCATGAATGTTCAACGTAAAATCAAACCCAAAAGTTTAACCAATGCGCCATTGCATAACTTCAAACTATTGCCATTCAATATAAAATCAAACTCATATGTTACCCATGCGCTTGTTGCATAATATGTAATCAAAGTTTATAAAACATTGTTACAAGAGATTTCATACAATCGATAAGCCAAGAGCTTATAATAATAAGGATCAAATTGTATAAAAACCAAAATCAACCATGACCCCTATATAATTAAGTATAATTCATAAATATTACATGCTCAATACCTTATCAATCAAATAAAAGTCAAGTTGCGAAATCAAAGTAAGAATGGACATAGCTCGAAAAATCATTTCAGCCACTTAATAATAAACCAAAGGTAATTACCAATCAAAATACCAATGAGGAGATCATGACAGTTCAAACATCGCTGGAGGGGTTTTCATGCTTTCAGTCGTGAAAAATAAGTCGAAAATAATTTGCAAGTGTCGCATGAAATGAAAATATCGTCTATTTGCAAAATGCGATGAAAATTTGAAGTTCAGAAGACATAGGTGTTGGCAGCTTTTAAGGCAATGGAAAAAATTGAATTGGCTGCCAACACTGCTCCAATGTTCCTCTGAGGGTGCCATGTGTCCATTATTTAAACCATGGTAGTTTTCCCCGACCCTCCCTTTATCGATTAATCTCCATGTTGTTCCAATCGTCGATATAAACTTCAACCATTGATCTGGGTTGCTTCATAATCTATGGTCCACATTTGTGTGGTATCTTTGGCATCGAGGATTTGGAGGAAGTGGTATTAGTCAAACTTATTTTTCCCCCGATGCATCTCTACAGGGTCCACGCATCCCGTAATAAAACCAATACTATTTTCACCGACATGCCCTCGATCGCTTAACCTTCGCATTAGTTAAATATCCGATATGTTCCTCGACTGTTGATCCAAGCCTCTTTTAGGATCGACGGTGCACTGAGTTTTTCTCTTTTCATCTCCTCTATTTTGTCCATATGTCACTAGATATAGCGGGCCCTTTGATCTATCATATATTTATGGTGATATAATCCTTTGCTAAGATTTTTAAGCTTGGATACCATCCGGAAAAGTTATGGTGATAACATAGTGTGCAAACAAGGCTTGTTAGTAGATCCTGCCAAGATTGCAGTAATTGTTAATCTACCACCACGAAAATCTGTGCTTCAGTTAAGAACAACATTGGGACACACATGATATTACAGGAAATTCATAAAAGGGTATGCGTAGATCACTGGGCCAATGGAGAAACTGTTGAGAAAAGATAGCAAGTTTCAGTGGAATGAGGACTATCAGCGAGGATTGGACACTCTAAAAGAGGAGATGGTAACCACACCAATACTAGTATTCCCAGATTGGGAAAAGACATTTCATGTGAATGTAGATGCATCAACTATAACACTTGGATCTATTCTAGTGCAACCAAGAATAGGGGAATTGGACCATCCTATAGCATTTGCTAGCAGAAAACTTTCGAAGTCAGAGAATAATTACAATACCACAGAAAGATAAGGCCTAGCTATGGTCTATTCACTTCATAAGTTTAGACATTACTTACTAGGAAAACATTTTAATATGTTTGTATATCATTCAACTCTCAAATACCTAGTCAACAAGCTAGTGTTGGGGGGAGAATTTGTAGATGGTTACTGTTGTTCCAGAAATTTGACTTTGAAGTGATAGTCAAACTAGGGAAGTTGAATGCAAGACCTGATCACTTGTCAAGGATCACCAATGGAGAGGAACCTATGAATATAGAGGACAACTTCCCTGATGCAAAAATATTTTTAGTCCAAGTAGCTGATGAATATTTTGCTGACATCATTCAATACTTGAGTACAAGGATTGCACCATAAGAATTCAACACTGCGCAGAAGAAAAATATGGTATTCAAAGTTGCAGACTATCAATTGATTGCAAAACACTTATACAATATGCATGCAGATAGAATCTTGAGAAGATATGTACTAGAACATGAAAGACATAGGATTTTAGTAGAGGCCCATGAGGGAATAGCAAGAGGACATTATGCAGGAAAAGATACCACGTAGAAGGTATTGCGTGCAGGGCTATGGTGGTCGACTGTTCACATATATTCAAAGCACTACTGCCAGAGATATGATGTATTTCAGAGGGTTGGTAAACATAATATATGGGATGATATGCCCCTAAGGCCACAAGTAACCTTGCAAGTATTCAAAAAATGGGCAATAGACTTTGTGGGACCAATAAACCCACCAACAAAGAGGTCAAGAGCAAGGTATATTATTACTGTGGCATAGTACTTAACAACATGGGAAGAAGCAACACTAGTAAAACATTGCAGTGCAAAGATAACAACACACTTCTTGTTTGAGATAGTGAACACTATATTTGGATGACCAAGGATTTTGATGAGTGACTAAGTCACTCACTTCATTAACAACACTATTAAGTCTATGACTGAGGAGTTTGAATTGTATCATCAAAAGAGTACACCATATCATCCTCAACAAAATGGAACAGTGGAAGCCTTTAATAATATCCCAGAGAATGCACTAACAAACATCTGCAATGTCAACAAGGATGATTGGGACTTGAAGATACGAACAATACTATGGGAATACATGACTACCTGTAAAAATTTGATAGGGAAAACACCATTCATATTGGTGTATGGAAAAGAAGCATTGGTGCCATTAGAAGTTCTGGTACCTAGTCTGCGCGTAGAAACAATTACTAACATGACATAGCGAGGTGCAGTACAAGAAAGGCTAAGTTAGTTGATGCTCATGGAAGAAGATAGGATTCTAGCAGGGTTTCACCAAGAGGTACATAAAGAAAGGGACAAATATTGGCATGATAAACATATCAAAAGGAAGAGTTTCAAGGAGGGAGACCTAGTCTTGGTGTACGACAATAAATCTCTTCAACACCGAGGAAAATTCAAAATGAATTGGTTGGGACCATATGAAGTAAACACTGCCACAGATGGGGGAGAGGTACATTTGAAGGATTTTGGAGGAACATAACTCAGAGGAATGAACAATGGGATTCGACTAAAACTATATAGGGACAGTCGATATCCTATCACTTAGAAAGTTATGGAAAAAAAAGAGACTTCACCAGACAACAAAGGACTAGGCGCAACAACAGGGGGGTTACCGTGCCAGACACCAGAAGACATTGCACAGCTAAAATAGAGTTAGTGTGACAAAAATAAAATGTCCATGCACACCAGATAAACAACATACCGTGCACTTGGAAAAATTAGCGCTCCTGAAAAAGGACCAATGGTTAGAAAAAGGCAGAAATTGGAAAAATGGGGGTTACAGAAAAAATCGTGCCAACTGGTGGTGTCAAGAAAATTGAATGTCACGTATGTGGGAAGGACCAATTCATTTAAACCACAACTCAGGTATCTTCTCTGAGAATCTTCACGACACTTTCTATATAAGGAAGGCACGCAGGTAACAAAACAGTTATTGTGAAATCACAAAACGAGAGAGTATACAGAGAAGATAATGATTTAGCAAGAGATACAGAGTGAACTAGCTCGACAGAAATCAACCTTAACCACCATGGCACCACCCAATATAGGTGCACCGATCCAGGCCTACATTAAACCTTGAATCCATTATGTAGCACCACAACAGCCACAGGGAATGGAACACGAACCCACACTAACTGTGAAATTCATCAACTTGGATGAAATTCACTCACCTAGGGTGGAACCATCGAGCCCCACACCCATGGTGGAGGAAAACCAACCAAAAAAATTGATTGGCATGGACATTGATATGCGAAAAATGGGACAGGACCAGGAGGCCAAGGATGCAGGTAATCCTTCATGCCATGAACATGCTGAAGAGGCCTAGAGAGTAAATGGGACAGCCCCAAACCATATATAAGTGGTCGTGCCAGGATGGTCACACACAAAAAATACAGAGAACCAATAGGAGGGGATACTAGAATATGTTACCATCCGACCAGAAGCATATGTCGATGACAGAACAATGGAGGTTGGAACCTCGAGCTAGCCACCATAGAGAAAGGGAAAACATCCCATAGCAAGATCACCATGCAGACAGGCTTCAATAACCATAGTCTCATCGTGCATTCCATAAGGGGTACAGGCCACGCCTAACCTTCTGGGATGCGTGGAAAAACTACGCTAATCAGACCACGATGTGGCCGACATGGACAAGTTTCCAGAATTTCCAAGGCAGGTCTACCTTGAAAATGTGGGTATAGGACCCTTCGGTGATTCAATTTTACAACCAAAACAATGGGAAGCCAGATTGGCCAACACCATAATTCTAAACCTGTTAGATATCCCACATTTTGGAATGGGTTGCGACGTAAACAACTACATTAAGAAATTGATCGCAGTTACCCACAGAGGGTATATATGGGTGGAAGAGCCTTTCTCTATAAACATGGAGCTCATTTCTTATATTATAGATATTCCATCTCGGGGGGAGAGTCCCATGTAGTACCTCGACAACAAGACAAAGAAGAAGTATTTGGTGGAGGAGATGAAAAATACATATGGAACAGAGAGAGGGTCGCGTGAAATAGTCATCAAGCGCATCAACAACGCAACAACCAGGATGGCCACAAAACTCATGGCTTGAAAGTTGATCTGGAAGTGTTGCAAGGAAGAAGTCCTTTTCCGGGTCGTCATGGATACAACACAGTGCATGAAGGGCACTAGGCTCAGCTGGGCCCCATACTTATTAAACATGTTCCTTGAGGACTGTAGAGACGCATAGGACCTGGGGACAGAGTTTCATTATTCTTGGCTACTCATCTTGATCGCCTTGATCAAATGGAGGGAGCCCCAATACACATACTTTTGCAAGTGGACCAATCATTTTTGTGCAAAATGGTACACATCATTGGGGAGCACTTCAGACCCCAAAGTCAAAGTACAAATGCAAGAATGTTCGCGGGGTATTACAATGACCTCCAAGAAAGCATTGCCAATGTTAGTCACCATTAAGTTTTTTATGTGAAATCAATATTTCAGGACTTAGCAAGGCGCTAAATTGGTTTGGAATCCTGATAAACCAAGGAAGGGATAAATCTAGTAGGGAGAGGCTAAATCTGGTGGGGGCGCTAAGCTATTTGGACTTGACACATCACAGATCGTGACCTCTCAATATCAACGGTCGAGGATCATTTCGGGGGGATAAACTGCGTGACATATAATTTTGGAAAGCAGTCTAAAATCTAAACCATGGTTTTCAGTCAGGGATATGTGGCACTTCTAGGTACATTTTGGGGTGAAAAGTGGGTTTCCCCAAACCACTTCCTCATGCCCCCAAAATTTGGAAAAGTATAAAGGGGCATTTTGTTGGTTATTTTCTTATTTTTCAAACACTGGACCATTTGAAACTTGGCGTGACCACCCTCATTCAACTGTAGCTCAACAGTATGCCAATTTCACACCATTTCTGCTCATTTCCAGGTGTTTTTCATCGCAGACATGGATCCTACCATAAATTCAGTAACAGAGCAAGACCCTACGACAAATGAAGAAACCCTAATTGATCGAGATTCAAATGTCTTTGATACTGAAATCACCATTTCACCCATCTCTGTTTTCAGAAGTAACCTATCCAATAATGTAGGAAGGTGTATACCATTCCTTGAAGAAATCCATGCCACCATAGTCCCTTACGCTGTCGAAATCACTTTCCCCTTTCCTGAATTTATAGGTTGGTGCACCAAACAATATTCACATGAAAAAAGAGTTGTCGTAAATAAACAAGGGTCCGAGGTCATGTGTAGGGTAGAGATTATGTCAATCCAATATTCCCTCAATATATCAGAGTCTTTCTCCATAGTGTCTGAACCCTTCAATGAAGAAAAACTAATTAGGATATACAAAGAATGTCCATCAGAAGTATGATATATGTTTCTACAAACAATTGTTAAACCATATCATTTTTCGAATAGTCTGTCTTTGCCAATGAATGTGAGTATAATGGTTATTGAATTCCAATGGGTCTGTTCATTTTTTAGTCAAGTTTTAGGTCTAGACAATGAGAAACATGTGGTCAAAGTCATGCTCGATTTCCTTTTGACATTTTTCAAGTTAGAGTCTGGTCTGTCAGCCCGCATCAGTTTTGATCAATTCATAGCTGATAATATCCACAAACAACTAGTGAATTTTTTATCTCTAAGGCATTTTAGATATTACACCTATTTGTTGAAGATTTTCTTGGAAACCAATAAGAGAGAATTTCATGAATCAACCTTTATATCAATAGAATGTAAGAGGATTACATTTCTCATCTTCATCAACAAAGTCATGTCTAGATTTTACAGTTTGATTTTCAACACCAGCCTACCTAGAATTTTGGATGACATGAGTAGCTATCTACAGCCAAATCAGAGAACAGAGTGGGGGATTGGGTACTATTCATGGACTCAATAGTAATCTAGGTTTATGGTTTTCATGAATCCCTCTATATATTTCCTATTTTCCTGACCCCCAGATACGTTTCCCTTGAATTCATCAAGAAAATAATTATATCTGAGATAGATCATTTCCTAAAGTTGTGCAAAGCCTCAAACCTCAAATTCCCTTTTATCATTGCCCCCTTCATTGTAAAAACTAGATCATGCTTATCTCTCATTCAAGCAAATCTCAAAGAGTTTGGTTTTGCATAGATACAGGGAAGAAGATATGATCCACATCAAATCATATCCAAGGGAAAGTTTATGAACAAACATGCCCCTTATGGGCATGAACAGGTTGAGAGTTTTGATAAGCTAGCAAACCTAGAAGTCTGTGTTTATAAGGAAGCAATCTTGCCACCAAATCAAACACAACAAGTGGAGGCAACCCTGCAAGAAAGTAAAACACAAAAATCTCCTCAGAAAATGATAGCCAAAGTTCCTAAGATGAGTGTTTACAACAAGAGAAGCAATTTAGAGGAAGTGGGGACCAATGATCAACAGACTGCTCCTAAGAATATGAATATTTCACAGTCTCCACAGATAGTGTATTTAGAGGAAGAAGAGATGATCCATATTTTATGAGCAGAACAAAATGACTACAGATTATTACCAGATGCTTAACACAGAATAACAGAGATACAGTAAAATTGGTTTTCTATTCAATAAGGAAATAAGTTGAAACTGTAAAATGTAGTGGAAAACAAGCTTGCTGGAATGGTGGCGGTTTATCTCTGAGAAGAGATGTGACATCTGTGCTCATTCACAAGAAGACATTACAATGAGGATATCAAGGCATTTTTATAATAAACAGGAGTTTCAAAAAACCCTAAACATCCAAAAACCTAACCCTAGGAGATGAAGCACCAAAAGTCATGTGGGCCCCGTTTGGGTAAGTCAGTACATCAACTTCTTGGGGTCGTAACTTTTGCATACGATCTTCATTTTAGGCATATGATAGCCCATTGGAAATATCTATCCGAGGAATACAAAATTTGCACAAAATTTCATGGTGAAATTTTTTGATCGCAACATACCCAAAAGACGTCATTTAGGGCACAAAAGGGCTCTAGAAGTTCAGGACTCAAAAAACTGCTAAAAATAGTAAATTATCAAAATTGATAGAAAGTTGTTTTGAGCTAGATGGAAAATGTGGGTGGCCACTGATATCCACCTGGATCAATCCCCCCTCCTTAGTAAGAAATGGTCTCCATTGTGTTGAGTTCCCCCATCAGATGAGGAAATTTCTGCTGAATTTCGCCTCGCGTGAGCCACTTGCCTTAGTGCAGGAGATGCCCTTCTTTGATGACTCGATAAAGATGGATCCTTTGTTATTGAGTTCCCTTGATCTGTGTGTCCACAATCTGATCACTGGATTCCTATTGTATGTAGTCAGGGTTGAGCTCTGTTGGTGTCAGTTGTTCTGCTACGTCTTAGGTGTCCAATAATGGTGGGAAATAATGCCGAAGGAGGTCCACGTTGAACACTAGGTGCAGGCCAAGGAAAGGAGGAAAGTTGAACTCAAAAGAATTATCCCCCACAGCCTTGGTGATGGTGTACAACCCATAACAGAGTGGACGAAGATTTCGATGGGGTCTTGTAAGGCGTTCTTTTTGCAAGTGCAACCAAACTTTTTTGCCCACAAAGCTTAAGGCGTTCATTGGACTTCTATAGGATATCCTGAACCTGTTGGCAGAGGTGATGGATCCTCTCAATCAACCGGGTGGCTTTGTCATCCTCAGTTGGAGTAGGAGAGGATTCGGTCAAGGTGACCACAAGGGGAAGTGCAACATCTATGGGACCCAATGGTTGGAATCCCAACCCCACCTGAAAGGGGCTATGTCCGGTTGAGCTATACAAGGCTCGGTTGTAGCTATGTTTGATCTGGATTATTTTGAGAACGACATGAAGACATAAATATAATTGAGATATAACAATGAAATACACAAAAATATAGAAGAGAGAAAAAAAATACAGTGAAACCCAACTTCTATTGCTGAATAAGATAGAAAAACACCATAGAACACAAACTAGAAAAATAGGGTAGCTTATCTCTGAAAAGAAAGAGATGTTGGCTACACTTCCTTCACAAGAAGCTTTACATCACACTGCATTGCATGCTTAAAGGGCCTCCTTCACCTCAATTATATAGGAGAGAGTGAGAGGAGAACAATTCCCATGATGCATGTGGGATAAATTGGACTAAGTTTATAAAATGTCATAGGCATGTAAAATACTAGTACTTCCTGAGTGGTCACCCATCCCAATACTACTCTAGACCGAGCACGCTTAACTATGGAGTTCTAATGGGATCTAATGCATTAATTCTATGTTGTAGGCATGTACATAAAACCATTACATAATGTCTGTAATAAAAAAATGAAGATGACGTTACATTACATTCCCCATGAAAAGGGTGAATGTCATGGTTTATCAAAACCAGAGGCTCAAAATGGTGATTCAGTGGAAAAGGTGGATGGCCACCGAGATCCATATGGATCAATGTTGGACATAGGGAAGACTCTCATCCCATGTGCGAGGATGCTTGGAATTATACATGTGCAGGATATGCACGATCATTCGATTTATGACCTCGGTTTGGCCATCTGTCTGGGGGTGGAACTCTGTGGATTTGGTGAGCATGGTGTCCAGTAGTTACCAAAGGCTCGACCAGAATGTGCTGAGAAACCGACTGTCCCTATCTGAGAAAATGGTTTGTGGGATTCCAAAATGTACCTAGACTTGTTCAAAGAAGAGCTTGGTAGTGGCTTCTGTTGTGATGCTCTTCTTGCAGGCAACCATAATCACCATCTTAGAAAACCAATCAATAATGAAAAAAACACATTCATTTCACCACTTGGTGGATGGGAGGCCCGACATGTAGTCCATTGAGATGGATTCCCATGGCCTCTCAGGAGTAGGAAGATGGGTGTATAGGCCCTGTTTCTTAGTGGTTGGTTTGGTAATAGCACAGGCAGTGTAAGACCTAATATACTTGCTAACTTTCTGTCGAGTTTCGGCCTATAGAAATGTTTTTGTAGCATTTCCATTGTCTTTTCGACGCTGAAGTGTCCTACCACCCGACTATAGTGGGCTTCCCATATCAACTTCGCTTTCTCTCTTGATGGAACATAGATATGGCCCAGACGACACAACAACCCATCTTGAAGATGTAAATTATCGACAACTACCTTTTCACCCAACATTTAGAAGGTGGTGGCGATGTCCGAGTCTGTCTCATAGAGTTGGGGCCATCTAGAGGTCTCATGGTCGCAAGAGTCTAGCACTATGGTGAGTGCCACAACTGGTGGTCTGCTGAGGAAGTCAATGATGCGGTTGGTGCTTCCTGTTTTATACTTGATGTTGAGGTGGAATTGTTGCAAGTATGTGGACCACTTTTGATGGTGGTCATTCTTCAATTTTCCTTGTGTCTACATGAATTGCAGTGGCTTATGATCAGTGTGGATGACTATCTCCCTCCCAATAATGAAATGTCTCCACTGGCGGTAGGATTTCACAATGGAGTACATTTCTTTGTCATATGTAGGGTACTTACGGACAACATCTGATAGTGTCTCACTATGATAGGCCAAAGGGTGGTCATGCTGCGTGAGAACGAAACCCACAACATAGTCTGAAGCATCAGTCTTAATCTCAAAGGGTTGTTGCAGGTATGGTAGTGAAAGTACTTGGGTTGAGCACAAGCACTACTTCAAATCATTGAATGCTTATTGTTGGGGCCTTCCCCATGCAAATTTATCCTTACCACCATCCTTGGTTATTTGGCCGAGGGCCCATGCAATATGGGAGAATCCCAACAAAAACCTGTGATAGAAATTGGCAAGGACCAAGAATCTCCGAAGATCAGTTAGTGTGGTTGGGGCTGACCAGTCATGGATGACTTGGATCTTGGCTGGATACACATGTACACCATGTTGATCAATTATGTATCCTAGGTAATGGACCCTGTCCATGCCAAAGGAGCATTTTTCCAAGTTAGCATATAGCTTTTGTTGTCGCAGGGTGTGCAAAACCTGTTGAATATGCTGCAAGTGTTCGACCCAAGTCTTGCTGTAAATGCGAATGTCATCCAGATACACCACTACAAAATTATTGGTGAATGGTCATAGGATATCATCCATCTTCCTCATGAAAGTGGCTGGAGCATTTGTTAGACCAAAGGGCATGACCAACCATTCAAAAATGCCTTCCTTTGACTTGAAGGTGGTCTTCCATACATCTTTCTATTCTATCGGGACCTAGTCGTAGCCAGGCGTTAGATCAATCTTACTGAAGTATTTGGCCCCCATGAGTTGATCAAGGAGGTCGCCTATTTGAGGAATTGGTTACCAATTTTTTACTGTGATTTTATTCAGAGCCAGGTAATCAATGCAAAGTCACCAGGTTCCATCTTTCTTTTGTACTAGCACGATTAGGCTCCCACAAGGCGATGAGTTGGGACGGATGTGATCCTTGTGGAGAAATACTTGGATCTATCACTTGATCTCCTCATTCTCTAACAGAGAGCGGTGATAGACTATCCCATTGGGCAGCGACGCATCGGGGGTTAGATTGATGGGGTGCTTGACCTGGAAGTGAAGAGGTACCCCGGTAGGTGAGGAGAAGATATCTGAGTATTCTTCCACGACCTTATCTACTTGTTTCTGTTGTGTGGAGAGGTAGGCCACAGAGACCCTGGATGTGGCTGTGAGATTTCTCTCATTCTGAGAGAAAATCATGAAGAAGACAAACTTCCCCATATGAGAGATTACCTTCCTTCATTTCTTAGTAGAGATCAAGGAAATAGCACTAGGTGGGATAGCCTCGGGTATCCTATAAAATTTCCTGTTCAAAGTAATAATAACACTATGAGGCCTAGAATCATATACAACATGACGTTTCCATAAATAAGGTTGTTCCAAAAGAACATCACAAACTTCGAGAGGAGCAACATCACACAATACCTCGTCTTTGAAGGGATTGATGTCGTACGATAGTCGAAACTGTTGGCTGACATGGAGATCGCTTCCTTGGCGAAGCCACCCAATGGTGTAGGGTTGTGGGTGCAGCGTTGTCGGTAGGGCCAACTACTTGATGACCTCTGTTGAGATAAGGTTCTTCTGGCTACCACTATCAATGATGAAGTGCAACAGGGTACCTTTTACCCACATCTGTGAATGGAAGAGGCACTCTTGTTCTTCTGGCTCATCTGGTTCACCATGCTGGAGCTTGGTGGTAGAAACGGTGGCACTGGGCTCCGCATCAGTGATCCATCTTCCCCTTTATGGTTCTGAATCAGAGTCATAACCCGCATCTGATTCAGAGGCTTTCACTTCGGCCACCAGTGACTTCTTTGAGTGGAAGTCAACAATGTTATGCCAAGGGATCTTATCGAAGTCGCACCACTTCCTGATATCTTTCTTTGTCTTTTTGGTTTCCTTCTTTGCTTGCATCTTGGAATGGTTGTCCTGATACTGTCCATATTTTCTTTGTCCTTTCTTTGTGGGTTGGAACCACCCTTTCCTGGATTTTGTTGTGAGGGGTTCCCCGGCCCAAATTGTCGTGTCTTTTGTTTGAGCTTCTACTTGATTTTGATGGCATATCGGTAGGCCATGCCTAAGGATGAGATGTCTAGAAATTCCATTTCAGTTTGGATGTATCTATGCAGAGAACCTCAAAAAATGTCTCTCTGAATATTTAATACTCATCTTGGTGCGCAAGGTATGGAAGATATTTGTGAAATTTGGCACTGCTTGGTCTCTTTCTTGCCGCAGTGTGGTTCATTTGGTATACAGGTCATCATAACTTCTGACAGGGTAGTATTGTTCCTTAATAGCATCCATGAAGGATTTCCAGTTGGTTGTGACTATAAATAATGAGGTTTCCTCTATTTCCTTTTGATCACAGAAAGTTTCCCACCAATCTTTGACATGCGGAACGACTTTGAGGAGCGCAAAAGTAATCTTTTCTCTATTTGAAAAGTTATGGACATAAAACTACTCTTCTAGTAGATTCAACCACTTCTCTACAACATCTGTGTCTATATGAAATTCAAATATAGGAACATCGAAGTTTATTTGTACCTTTAAGGGGGCAGTGCCTCCGCTCGAAGAATATGCGTCGCTTGTTGGTAGTCGCCAAAGGATTTACGCAAAATTATCCATCCTCTCGTTCCTCTATTGCGTGATGGCTTCCTCAATCAATAGTTTGAAAGGGTCTCCTGTCCCATCATATTTCTTTTCTCTTTCCATGAGAGGTCTCTTGGGTGTGTGAGAGGTTTTTTCCTCAAGAGAAACAAGCTCAAAACCCAACTCTTTGTACTCTGACCTTGTTGGGAACATGCATTAAGATGGAAAGGAGCAGACTGCTCTGATACCACTGATCCAGATTTTATGAGAAGAACAAAATGACCACATATTATTACTAGATGTTTAACATAGAATAACAGAGATACAATAAAACTGGTTTTCTATTCAATAAGGATATAAGCTGAAACTGTAAAATGCAGCGGAAAACAAGCTTGCTGGAATGGTGGTGACTTATCTCTGAGAAGAGATGTGATGACTGCACTCATTCACAAGAAGATGATTACAATGAGGCTCTCAAGGCATTTTTACAATATACAGGAGTTTCAAAAAAACCTAAACATCCAAAAACCTAACCCTAGGAGATGAAGCGCCAAAAGTCATGTGGGCCCCGTTTGGGTAAGTCAATACATCAACTTCCCGGGGTCGTAAATTTTGCATATGATCTCCATTTTAGGCACATGATATCCCATTGGAAAGATCTATTCGAAGACTACAAGATTTACACAAAATTTCATGAAATTTTGTGACCGCAACATACCCCAAAAACGTCATTTAGGGCCTAAAAATGACTCCGGAAGTTTATGACCCGAAAAACTACTAAAAATAGTAAATTATCAAAATTGATAGAAAATTGTTTTGAGCCAGTTGGAAAAGATGGGTGGCCACTGATATCCACCTGGATCAAGAGCCCGGATAACAAGTAAATCGAGATATGGTGGAATGTGACACTAGCATAGGAGAGGTTGAAAAGGAAAGCGAGCTCCAAAGTGAAGGAAGCTCAAGAACTTTTAGCCGCAAGAAACACATATTTGATAAAACATCTGGGGAATCTTATCAATCTAAATAATACTTGGCGAAACATTATGTTGAGAAGGGAAACATAGCTCTGGGTGAGATGCGGGATTTAGTCCCTGAAGTGGAAAATAGTTCTAAACATAAATATTCTTTGTTTACAGTAAGGGATATTGAGAAGAGGACATTTAACATTGCAGTTGTATATGAAGACAACGTATCTGAGATCAAGATAAGTTATGACAACATCAATGCTCCAGACAAGGTCAAATTCCATAGGAATACCAGTGATGTGTTGTATTCTGATTACCTGAATTTAATCTTTAAGAATTCAAAGATGTCATCTTATGCAATGAAATTAGAACGGAATTTGAGGAAAGAAAAAGCATCCAACAGATCTTGGAAGACTCAAGTCAAGAGGTTGGAATCTAAAGGCCCTCAAGGGGTGAAATCCTCATTGGATGAAAACGACAAATTGATTCAAATTTTGAAGAAGAAAATGAAAGTGTCTACCATGGAGCATCCACAAACAATAGAATTGGTTTCTCTAGAACAGGAAAATGAAACACTTCATCAAGAGGCATTCGACTACAAGGCCAAGGAATTACATCCAGAACGAGAAAAAGGTGAGGTTTTCACAAGAGAAGACAAAATTTATAAGCAAGGTTGTAGTTGTACCTCCTGCTGCAGAAGCTGGGCCAAACACTGAAGGACTTGTCTAGGCTATGTCACAAATTATCCTGAAAGAAGGAGAAATCAAAGGGTTAAAAGGGAGCATAGAGAAATTGAAGCAGGAGATGCAAGCAAAGGATGGAATAATGGTTTAATTTCAAAAGGAGAAGGAATTCATGTAGGAAAGGATAGATAAGTTCAATATGAGATTAAGAGGAAAAATCCTATTGCAGGGGCCCAAGCATATCATCTGGGATTCTATAGCTACTGAAGCTTCCGAGTTTAGAGTGTATTTGAATTTCATCAATGATAAAAACAACATATCCATCACAGACAAAATCATGTGCACTGTTGTAAATGAAACCTTAGAAAAGAAGCCATCAGAATGGGTCCAAAATTCCATAAATACACTCAACTCCATTCCTACTGCATAACTTCAGACTATTGGAGTCAAAGACATAAATGCATTGATTATTTGGGCCAAGAGGGTTATTTCTAAACATAACCTATTGAAATTAGTACACCAAGGCAACACCGATGGAGCAACGTGTGGAAAAGTTCAAAGATTTGTTTATCAAATGCATCCCACCATTTTGAGATGGCAACGGAAAATTGCATGATCGGGAAGGATACAACACTTGTCTCACTCAGTGCAGAATGGATCACTCCAAGTTCGAAACCCTCGACATAAATCTTAAAGGAGCTACACTGGTTGACCATCTGATTACAGACTTTGAGATTATAAATTAGTTCAAAGCAATCAAACTTGGACTGCCATTCATATCATATGCTTCTAGCATTGACCTGGAGATCCTAATCATATGATTATGATATCCATTTTGACTTGCAATGGAAGGAGATAGTACGACTGGGTAAGGCAAGTGCAGTTTTCCAGAGTCCAGTAAATGATGTCCAAGTGTCACTGAAGATGGCAGATCAGGTGAAAGACCAGAGTAGAACAAGTGCAAAAAGATGGGACTGAAGCATCAGAGTAGTCAGAATCCATATCATCAAACATTTCTTGCTAATCATTGTAATCGGTTTCAAACTGAAACTATCATTTGTAATTATTATAATCAGTTTCAGAAACTGAAACGTTTCATTTCAATCATTGTAATTGGTTTCAAACTGAAGGAACTCCTCTTGTACAAATATTAGGAGTTCCAAATGTATTAGGAGTTGGAAAAAGTGCAAGGGAACGATTGTAGCTATTCTCAACTTGAATGTAATTTTTTGAATCTGAATTGAATAGAAATACAAAAGTCTTGAAGTTTCCATGAAAATATTCTAATGGAGGTGAACTGAGTTTTGTCTCTGTTGTAGGAAAATCTCCCTGCGGACAGGTAGATCACCTCTAAGGCTTGACCTTAACCCTAGACAGAAAAATGCTTAACGTGGACACTGACTTCCTTTCAAATCCATCTAAGCTAATGCATGAGAAGGGAGGATAACATAAGTACCTTTTAATCGACGTTTGTCCCTGCACGCTCCGAGTTGCGCTCCAATATTTTGCTCCTCGCTGAGGTCTGTGGACAAAACAAGATACGATCGCTTCCTACTCTATTGACATTAGCTTGAAAATAGATCTATCACTGAATGATAAGTTCATGTAACATAAGACACAAACTAGAAAGAAACAGGCCAAGCGTGTCATATTAATGAGAATAACGACAACAGTACTTACAATCGTAGATGCGAATGCGACAGGTTCGTCAAGTCCTCTTCGTATAACCCTTGCCTAAATGATCCACAACTTGGATAACAGCAGCTTCGCTGATCACTCTCCTTTAGTTGACTGTCAGTTTCCTCCAAGATCATAAGTTTCATATGTTCAGTTCTTCCCCCCTTTCCACCATCATAGAGCTTATTTATATAGGTTAGGAAGGGCCTAACCTCTTGAGTTATGTTTAGAACCAGTTGGGAACCTTCTCCTTAGATCAGGGATCTTTTGATGAAATCGAGAATTCGAGCACAACTGCCTTCTAATATCGAATTATCTCCTCCTCATTCGACTCAATGGGCTAACAATTGACCCAGAATAGGGAGCGCTCCCCCAAAAGGGTTATCAGAGCGTTGTAGCGCTCCTGGTGTGCCTTGGAAAAGCGCCAACGCTCTTAAGGTGAGCAGCACTCCTCCAAAAGGGCTTAAAGGTGTTATAACGCTCCTTGAATCATAGCAGAGGAGTGCCAACGCTTCTGTAGCTATAGTAGGGGAGCGTTCCCCTTCCAAATCAGTGTTTCAGTGCCTCTTTCAGGTGTCAAGAGTTATTTGATTCCAGTGGATCAGTTCGTGACCTTCAAATCAGTCATATGAGGTGTCATAAGTGCCTTCTTAGCGTCGTTATCACGACATCATGTCTGAACATTGTTTACGACACTAATAATCAACTTGCGACAATTGAAAAAGTTGTAGGGAAGATGCGACACTTACGACGACTGATAGGGACAATGCGACACTTATCCATCTGAGCAATTTTGACGTGTAACAGAAAGCCCCCCAAAGTATGAAGTCAGAAGATGTGAACTGATGACTGGAATGCTTTGTAGATTCTCAAGAAAGGGTATAGACTCGGAGAACCTGATGAAAGCTGCACACAAACATCCAACAAATATCATGACATGTTCCAAAACCCAAGGCAGGCATACCTATGCTTGGATGATCAAGATTTCAGATATGGCCGCCATAGTATACACTGCGGATCCATAATCTTATTGGTAAAAAGGTATAGACACCAAAGATACAACGTGGATCTATACTTTGATGACTCAGACTGATCGTAGACATGAAGAATACACAGTGGATCTACGAAATGACAAGACATAGCCACGACCAATACAAAGTGGATCTATGTAACAATGGACATGTTTTGTGTCTAGAACTCCTTCGCAAACTGGGTGAAACATATAGCAAGGTGAATTACTCAACCCGGGGTCTTCTAACCAATCCCTACGCGATACGATTCTAACCATGTGAATAGATTTCTTGGTGTCGAACATGGTAGAAACCACTTGATTACTGGTCAATGAGGTAAACCGTTAACAAGTGCGAGGGAGATCACCATTAATGTCAATGATTCCCAAGGTATCTTAGTACATTCCATCGAACGTGAATAGATGAGCTGAAGTCGAACATCCGTGGAATCATTCGATCAGAGGTCAATGAAGTAAACCCACTGTCGAATGTGAGGAGGCCTGCCATTGAGGCATGCAGGTCCCAAAGTACTGATTAGTTTCTAAGACTAATTCCTGGATAATGTGTTGAAGTCGACAGGAATAGACTCGTCGAGGGAGGGCCTTGATGTATCCCCCATAAACAACATGAAACAAACATAGCAATGTAATTGGTAGATCAAAAGAACATGGACTGACACAGGTTTTGAGACGAGATATTTGGGATGGTTGACTCTCGGAGTGGATACTTTCCTTGAACACTGAGGCACGACAACAAAACATGACGTGGACCAAAACTGTGCAATGGATACTGTGACCTGCGTCGGGTGACCCAAAGGAGTGAAAGGAAACTCAAAGGATTGGCTGAGTGCAGAGGTTCAGCGGATTATGATATGTGCAAAGTTACAAAGTGTCGTGTTCAAGGGTGACTCTAAGAATTGCTAGATGGTGTTCTCAAGAGACTGCTTGGCTTGCTCCTTTCCATTTTTCCCCCATCCAGATAGATGAGTACCTCTTTTTTATTTAACGAGCTCGAGGAGGATAACACATGCTTGATATAACTCACCTTCGGTAAGTTCCTCTTCCCTTGTTTAACGAACCGGAAGAAGTAAGGGTTCGTCCCCATATGGTCCTGTCGATGTGTGTTTTAACGAGCCCAAAGACAGAAAACTCGAAGGTTTTTCGGGATTATAGAGTTTGGAAAAACACTTTAAAAGAGAACTCTCTCAGTTCCTTTTTCGTACAATAGTCCATCGAGATCGAAAAAGGGTTAAATTATCACTCGAAAGACGCCCTTTCTAACCTTTTAGCGAGTGTGAAAGGAAGCAAGATCACTCGACAATCTTTTCATATTTAGAGAGTCTGAAAAGGGTTTAAAGGAGACTCCAGGGCGGTTCCTTTTTCGTGTGATCGTATCCATACGGGTCCGAAAAAGAGATAAAAATTTACCCGGTTGCGTTCTCATATTGTCGAGCTCGAGAACGAACTAAGACTGTGCTCGTAAACATGACAAGGTGGAAGATGTATCATAACTGCCAATAAGCCTGTACTGCCAACAACTAAAAAACAGGGATTAGTGAAGCCATTTTCACCATTAGAGAAACCCAAAATGACCATAGCTTATGAAAATGAAATTTTATATATATCAATTGATTTGAAAAACTCATTTACCATTTCATTTGCAAGGATTTTGTGGAGTGTTTGGAGAATCTCAATTGGAGCCAAACTCGTTCTTCTCGCTACCGGAGCTACGGTTGATCGTTTCGCCCACCGTTCGAACCAGGTAGGTGTTCATTCTTTGCTCTTTCAATTGTATGGTTTCAAGTTGATCTTTATAGCATTATTAATTTAAAACACGAAGCCCTAGGTTGTCCATTTTAAACCAAATCGGCCTCCTTTTAAAAGTTAATAAAATGGGGGGAATTATTCACGAAAATGTATTGGAAAATGGTGGTTAAGATGCTTGCACCTTAACTATGGATTAGATCGACCATTTTGACCATAGAATTTTGCAAAAACTCCCCTCATGGGCCCACGCACCCCCTCACAACGTTTTTCATTTTCATCACGTTTTAATCATTGTTTAGTGAATGTTTAAGGGTAAGGTGGTTAAAAATGATGATTGGTTACCTTTAGAAGTCATGGGCATTTGCCTTTATGTTTTAAAATGCTTTTCAAAAATTGCCGAAATCACAAAAACGTGGGGAATGATGCAAACTTTGAATTTTTGTTTTGTAGATATATTCGGCAATCATGATCGAGTGGAAAGAGCGGGAACATGAGATGGATGATATAGCTGCTCTACGAAGTCCCCGTACGCGGGCTTCTTTGAGGGCCTGCGGATTGCTCAAGTTTTTCAAACTGAAAAAAATGAAAAGAGAGGTTCTACTTCTTGAGCACATCATTGGTCTTTGGGACATCACGGAATAGGGATTTCGTATTGGTACACAACTCCTGACCATCGAGTTGGAAGATGTATACTTTCTGACCGGCCTCTCAAAAAGAGGGGTCCCCATAGCTTTTACAGGGCAGAGGGCATTACCTGAGTAGGTGGACGTGTATCTGGTACGTCATTGTGTTCCGGGAGCAAGGTTGGTAGGGAGCAGGATCCCTATCAAGGATATCCGGGATCTGTCTCTTCGATCCATACTGTTTGATATCACTAGTGCGACTGGTAGCACTAGTGCTCATTTGGCTTCACGGTCACAGGTGGCCTATGGTGTTCAGTGTCTAGAGCCAACACTGTTCAACTGGAGTGCGGCGTTCCTTCGGAATGTGAAGGAACAAATTTCTCGGTGCAGGAACGACCAAAAACAGTTTGGCTACGGCTCATTCTTAGTATCATTTTTCTTGGAGCACATCCCTCATATGCAGCCTTAGATCATGATGGCAGTACGACCAGTGGATGAGCCTCGGATGGAGAGGTGGACTAGCTTATCTCCGAGGTTGGTTTCAGAGTCAGAGTTCCATTTTACTGGTGACTTCTTCGGCTGGTTGAGGCAGCAGTACCTCTGGATTGAGGACTTCCCATATGCTGATGTGGAATTTTGCGAGAGCATGGATTTGATTCTGCCCGAGGGGGAAGATTGGGATGAGTCAGGTAAGAGACTAAGCCGTACCTTGTCTAGTTTGTTTTTAATTTTTTGATGTATATGTATTTTTTTTGGGTATGTAAGAGAGTGTTTAACAGATGTTTTGTCTTCAATGTGCAGACAAGGGAGCAATGCGCCCATCGGATATACCAGTGCCAGGATGTCGTGGCGGTGCCCCGGTTGTAGCAGACTCGGCAGTACCGGTGGTGGGCCTTCGGGAGGTTGAGAGGAACCTCCAAGGCCTTACGATGGGTATCCCTCCTCTGTGGAGGGGGGACGTGCCTTTGCATCTGCAGCGACACACTGTAGGGGTGCCAGAGAATATCAATTCTCTATTGAGACATGTAGTACGCGCAGTATTATGTTACTCGGAGCACAACGTAGTGCGGGGAGATTAGAGTTTCCCCGGGATCATGTTTTTTGTATGCCTTGTCTGGCGAAGTTGTATGGGTGGATGAGCCCAATATTTTGTTCTCTTACAGACTT
>JZKD02S0398176.1:78771-92259 GCA_000966675.3 Picea glauca | reverse complement strand
AGAAAGAAACAGGCCAAGCGTGTCATATTAATGAGAATAACGACAACAGTACTTACAATCGTAGATGCGAATGCAACAACTTCGTCAAGTCCTCTTCGTCTAACCCTTGCCTGAACGATCCACAACCTGGATAACAGCAGCTTCGTTGATCACTCTCCTTTAGCTAACTTTCAGTTTCCTCCAAGATCATAAGTTTCATATGTTCAGTTCTTCCCCCCTTTCCACCATCATAGAGCCTGTTTATATAGGTTAGGAAGGGCCTAACCTCTTGAGTTATGTTTAGAACCAGTTGGGAACCTTCTCCTTAGATCAGGGATCTTTTGATGAAATTGAGAATTCGAGCACAACTGCCTTCTAATCTCGAATGATCTCCTCCTCATTCGACTCAACGGGCTAACAATTGACCCAGAATAGGGAGCACTCCCCCAAAAGGGTTATCAGAGCGTTGTAGCGCTCCTGGTGTGCCTTGGAAAAGTGCCAGCGCTCTTAAGGTGAGAAACACTCCCCCAGAAGGGCTTAAAGGCATTATAATGCTCCTTGAATCATATCAGAGGAGCACCAGTGCTTCTGCAACTATAGTAGGGGAGCGTTCCCCTTCCAAATCAGTGTTTCAGGGCCTCTTTCAGGTGTCAAGAGTTATTTGATTCCAGTGGATCAGTTCTTGACCTTCAAATAAGTCATATGAGGTGTCATAAGTGCCTTCTTAGAGTCGTTATCATGGCATCATGTCTGAACATTTTTTACGAAACTAATAATCAACTTGCGACACTTGCAAAAGTTGTAGGGAAGATGCGACACTTACGACGACTGATAGGGACAATGCGACACTTATCCATCTGAGCAATTTTGACATGTAACAGTCTCCTCTCTTTGTATGTATTTCCTATATTTATGATTTCATTTTCACTATCTTTTGTTTAAATTGGATAGTCAAAGGCCCATAATTCATCTTGTGAAGCTCTCAGCTGAAGCAATTTAAACTGTGTTAAGTTATTCCTAACTAATTCAAAATTCATTTATTTAATGCTCTCATGTAGTTATATGTTTTATTTTCTGTCTACACCCTGCAAATTTACAAATTATAACTTAGATTTATCACCTCATTTAGCCTTTATCCTCTAGAGAGTTCTATCGACCAGTCAGTGCTTTCATTCATTTTTAGAAGTTTGACTCCATAGCCCTATGTGTCCCTCCCCTTCCTTGCTAGAAAAATTATATAAAATACCCCAAAACAACAAAACCTAGCCATTGATTGCCAAATAAATACCAAGTGACAGGAGAGAGCCCTCTCTGAGCTGAGTAGGCTAGTACCCAGCTCTAAAGTTGGTTTGTAGGTTACCTCTATCATTTTTTTTATCATCCGAACAAATTTACAGAGTGTTGACATTATGGCGCCGCTGCCGGGGATTGATAGTGAACTATTCCCTCGGAAAAGAATGACTTAAAGCTTCAGATTTGATTCCTGAGGGTGACAATGAATCAAAAATCTTATTGGTTGAGACTAAATCGACCATGGAGACCCCATTATAAAGAGACCAGTAGCATAAAGTAGTTTGATCTAGAAATCTTGGCTCCCAAGAGAATTCATACCAGGACAAATCTAGACTTAGAGGCAGTGATCCCCGTGTCTGAACCTGAGAAGATTTTACACAAAAAAAAAAAAAAGGCCAATAAGCCCAGTTTTGTGTCTAGATAGATATCTATCCTTGCCCAAAGATGGAGTGTCAAGAATTTAAGACCTTGATTTTTCTTTGAAATTTGAGCAAACTCTGTTCAGAACTAAATCTGAGTCTTGTTTGAAAGAGATAATATTTGATGAGAAGAGGTTCCAAGATTTAATTTTAGCTTCCTCTACTAAACCTCTTCCGATTCCTACTCAGAACCAAAAACCACTTAAATTTCTTACTGCATCTATGACATCTAGGTTTTCCCCTCTTGTTCTACTTGCTCAGTTACACGATTTTCCCCAGGAATATAATCAGAGGATTAAGTTGTATGATGCCGAAGGCAATGTGTCAGCCCAAAAACACTTAGACTGGTTCAATGAGTTTGTAAACCTAGAAGAAGTATATTTTGAAGATGTAAAAATGAGGTTGTTTGCAAAAGGTCTTGCAAGAGAATTCAGAAAATGGTTCAAAGCTCTCCCAACAACAAGTATCATAGATTTTGAAGCCTCTGATACAAGTTTTCTTGAAAAGTGGGGTGACAAGAAAAACCCCCTTCAGTTGCTAACCCAGTACAACAACATGAGAAGGTCACTCTACATTGGTTTAATCGACTCCCTTCTCAGGTTATCTGAGTTATTGACCCACGGTTCATGTCATTCAGGGTTCCAACAAAGCCTCTAACTATTGGCCCTCCTAGTAAACCAGAAGGCAATGCAACGCCCAGAAGGTACTGGACAGTCTCACCCGAGATAACTATAGATGGTTAACTATAAGACTCAGGTGTTTACAATATAGGACATAGTAGGAGATAAAGGGTTCCTTGATCAAGGCCTTGTTCTAGGAACTGTTACTCTAATATACTTGTTCATAGGAATCGCATGCGTATAACTCAAAATATAAACAGATTCTAATAATGCATTTGGTTATTCATCAATCGTAATCATCTATTGCTGAAAGAAGTTAAATATATAAAAACATTCAACACATTACACATATATTACTGTGGTTCACCCATCCTGGGCTACTTCCACAAAGATTTCTCTCTTGGCTCTTTTATTATGGTAGTTCTTGATTTCCTTGCGCCACACGCTTACAATTCTTTGCAAAAGTGGGTAAGATCTATGTGAGGCGAACTAGATTGCACCAGGCTCTACAACCTACGGTATAATCCTTAGATCTACCTTCCCTCATATATTTTTTAGTCAACATCTTACAACACTCGGTTCATACAACTCAAAACCCTTCACGTATCGCCAACAATAATACTCGAAAAAATCACTCAATAACAATCGTAATCCTCGCAAAAACTAACCTAAAATCAACAACCCTATATGATAGTTTCATATCTATATTTATACATTTTGGGCTCTTCATCCACTTACAAAATATTACCAAAACCCTAACCCTTCTTATGCTAGGTTTTTCTCCCATGTGTGTGTTGTTCTTCCTCCACCTCTCGCTTTCCTCTGTGCATGCTTTCTTGCATTCGTGCGTGCTCATATTTTGCCAGTTGTCACTTCAGTTTCCTGCACGCGTTCTTCTGCATGATCGTCCTTGTTTCCACTTCATCCTGGTGCCAACATGCCCCCAACATTAACATGTGACTCATCCCAAGTCACCTAATTGCGTTGTGCTTCCTCGATCTCCCTAGTGATCGTCTGGAACTTCTCCTGCAATTCTGCTACTTTTGTCAGTGCCTGCGTGGTTTTCTCCTTGATAATATCGACTTTTTGTGATGCTACTTATTCGCTTATCAGTACTACACATTCTAGCTAAGTCTGTGCTGACTGTGTTCTGGCTTCTTCTTCCTGCTCTAGTACTTCTACTATTCGTTCCTGTAATGGTTCTATTTGAGACTAACGCTCCCATTTCTGTGTTTGCGTAGTGAGAAGTTCTGCCTGTAATGTCTTTAACTCTTATGTCCCTTTGACCCATTCTAGAATTGGGATAGTTTTTTGTTGCTGCTTGAATTCTTGGATCATTTCATTGATCCTTTCCTCCTCCTTGTCCCATTGTTGGACCTGTGGGTCCTCTTCCATCTTTGTCCAGAGTTGCGCTTCTTTATCCAGCAAGTCGGATGTTGTGCTGACCTATTTTTCTAGCTCCTGTAGTTTCACTATTTCTTCTTGCTTCCTTTGCTCCTTTACTGCTGCTGGTGGAGTTGTTTCTCTAATCTGTCCATGGAGAGTCTAGATCTCCTTCTAGTATTGATCAATTGCCTACGTAATTGATCGAAATTTTCTACCGCTGGGAGTTCACTTCCTTGTGCAGTAGTTGGAAGTTTCCCAAAAATATCTTCCACTCTGTGTTACAATTCATTTTTGGGTTCCTTCTCCTCCTACGTTTCATATTTTGCCTACGTGAAAATGTTTCCAGTGTTTCCTGCTTATTTGTTTCTTGCTATAGCTCAACCAAGTTTTTATGTGCTCGAGACTGTATCTCATGGTCTATGCTAACCTGCAATTGGTATAAGGCCTCTGTTGGCATCCGTGTTAGGACCAATTGGATCTGATCCAAATCCTTCAGTGGTGTCTATCCCACAATCTCATCCATTCATAGCATGCTCGATTTTATGTAAACAGTGGAATGTGGCTTCGGAAGAACTAAGTCGCGTTCTCCTACCTCCATTCTTTTTGTGGTTCGTGCGCTTGATGTCTCTATGCCTCTGTTGCTACTTGTAATTTAGGCTTCTTCGACTTTCTTCAAGAGTTTTCCCATTTCTTCCAGCTCCTTCTGTAGTTTATCCCTGTGGTGTGTTGCATAATCAAAGTCCTCTGTGAGGCAATCCTGGACCATTATGGAAATCATCTCGCCATCGTCCTCTATGATTGTGTATTCTAGTGGTGGTCATTGTGCCTTTTATTTATTGCACACACCTGTTTCCTATACCACTGGTCTCTAGTTCCCCCTGGTTCCTGTGTGATGGGGTTCATTGTGGTTTCCTATGTTCCCTCAGCTAGTTTCTTCTGTTCATTGGTCAGATGAGTGATTTTTGTTCTCCCCTTCTGGGTCCCTAGCTGCTCTGAGCTGCCCTCTGTCTGAGTCGACTTGATTTGGCCCGTTCTTGGTTTCTTGGGTACTGGGACTTGTGGAGGCTATGTTTCCACCTACAGAGCCCCTCCTTCTATTATTTTTCCTGGTACTACTCTAGGTATGGTTGGGATCTTCCATTCATCCAGTCACTCATGGATGATCATGTCGATGTATCCCTTGGTGAAACAATAGCGCATTTGTAGCCACTATTTATGTGGGTTCTGTCTTGGCTGTATCCACATGGCTTGTTGCCTAGCCTAGAAATTGGCGATGCCCCCGTATTGTGCAATAACCTCTATCGTTATCCTCCATTCTTGGTTGATTGCTTCCTTCATTTCCCATTGGTAAGATTCGAATATAATTCCATTTTCCTTCTTATTCTTGGCCAGTGGCGCAGATTTCAGGACGTGATATCTCTTTCCTCCTGGCTGTGGTGTGGTACATAAGGTGACATGGTCCGGTTCTTTCCATCCCATGAAAGAGATGAGAGTAATCATCCATGAGTAATGAAATTCCATACCTACTTCCTACATGAATTTACAATCTATTTGGAATAAGTTTGACAGATATGGAGCCTAGCTCATGAAGGTGCATTATGTGCACTGAGCTGCAAATGCAATGACTCCTGCCGGTACTTCATCTTTATGGTATTTTCTTAACAGTTTGCAGGCTAAGATATTTTCTCCCAGTTGTGTCATGGCATCATTAATTCGCTTGATTATAATGCCTCTTGTTCCCCTGTCGGTGCCATATTTCTTCTTCATTTCTTCTGCCAAAGCTTTTTCCTTGGACTTGTCATCCAGTATCAGCGTGGGATCCATACCCTGGATTGGTAGTCTTGTAATTTGCACAATAAGTTCAATAGTTATGGGGACGGGTTTGTCCAGCCATACATCCCCTCCATGCGTAACTGCTAACAGTTTCTTGATGCATGCCATCGCATATTGGCCTCTTCCAAAGTGTGGTATCTTCAGTAACCCTAAGATTCTAATTCTGCCCAGTCTGGCTGCCCACTTGCATGGCTTAGTGATAGTTCCTCTGAGAGGGTTCATGGCTATTGTCTCCAAAAATATTTGTGGGGCAAGCTCTGGATATTTTCTTTCATCTGCTATGTCATAGTTAGAAAATTTGATCTTCCCGACGAGACCCAATAGCTGCGAGTCCACCTGTATTCCCTCTACTGTGTGAGGTAGTACAATCTCTAGAGATGGTTTCTTTCGAGGCGAGCTTGGTATCTGAATCTTGTCTTCTTACTGTTCTGGCTGGTTTGAAGTTCCAAAAGCTTTTGGTTGCTCCTTCTCCATCCATTCTTCCCAAGCCTTGCCCATTTCACCAGTCGGATCGGGCGAAAAATAAAAGTTTGGGATGGGTGTTTGTGGAACATCTTGTTGGACCTTTACTTCTGGGTTATGTGTGCTTTCGTTTATTTCCATGGATTCTTTGATGTTTTCTAGATGTCCTTCCCGATGGGTTCCTACTGCTTCATTTTGAGGCTCCTACACCACTTTCGGTGTGTCCTCTTTCATGGTTTCTTCTTGGGGATGTGAGATCTCTTCCTGGATTAGTGTTGATTTGATTGGGATGTCCTTCGATGATAGGTATTTGTCAATATCAACGATCTTTGGTGGCTGCTGCTCGTTTTATTCCCATGTTCCTTGTGACCTATTTTGAACCCTAGTTGGTCTGACTATCTAGCTTGGTTCTGCGAGCTTTGGTGGTGCCATAATGGTGTCTATCAGATGTTTTCTTGGTTCAACTAGCTCGGAGAAGCTCTGCGATCTCTCTCTGTGCATTCAGGCTACTATTTCTCTTTCTTTGTTCTTCTTTTGTGAATAGACTAATTGTTTATGTGCTCGTGTGTTGTATGGGTGTGCCATGAAGCTTGTTGAGGATGCCTCCTACCTTGTGCGATTAATGCACCATAAGTGTGGGTTCAATGCATCCATGGCGGTTTTGTACCTGCCCTTATGGCTACTTTGTGGTTTCCAGTTGGCACGTTTAGTGCGACATCCCATCCATCCTTGCCTTGCTTTAATTCTACCTCATGTTGTCTTGTCAGTGTACTTTTGATGACTTTACTTTTCCTGCTTGTTTCCCTTTCCAATATGGCAGTTGTATTTTCCCTCACTGATTTTGTGTTTCGTATGCAGCTTGTCCGTTATACCACGCGCTGTTTTTAGGCTCTCTCTTTTTTTTTTACCATTTAATGCGTGGTGGGTAATCGATTATCCTTGTATAGTTTCAGCCGGCTCCCGTTGATCATTCCTCTGAGGTCTACACCTGCTAGATCTTTCAATTGTACAACTCCTCTGTCCGTGACAAATTTTACCTCGTATGGTCCTAGCCAATGCATTCTCAGCTTCCCTGGTTGCTGCAACGCTTTACTGTCGTAGAGAAATACTAGATCTCCTTCCTTGAACATATTTCTCTTGATGTGGCAGTCGTGCCATGCTTTGTCTCTCGCTTTCTGTACTTGTTGATGGAATCCTGCCAATATTCGGTCTTCCTCCATTGACAGTAATTGATCTAGTCATTCTTGGAATGCATCTCATTCTGTAATTTGTGTGATAGTTGTTACACATAGACTTGGTATTAGAAATTCTAATGACACTACTGCTTCTTGACCATAGACTAGTTTGAATGGTGTGTGACCTGTCAACTTTTTGCATGTGGTTGTATACGCCCATAGTAATGCTGGTACCTTGAGATCCCAATCGTCCCTGTTGACGTTACATATCTTCGTCAGGGCGTTCTCTAGAATTTTGTTGAAGGCTTCTACCATGCCATTAGCCTATGGGTGATACGGTGTGATTTTTTGGTGATGAACTTCAAACTCTTCAAGCATCACTCGGATGGTGCTTTTGATGAAGTGCGTTCCTTGGTCGCTCATCAAAATTATTGGGCACCCAAATCTAGTAATTACTTGTTCGAACAGAAAGTGGGAAACTATCTTTGTGTTTCAATATTTTACTAGTGTAGCTTCCTCACATCTTGTTAAGTATTCCGTCGCGGTAATAATATATCTCACCCCTATTCTCTTGGCGGGTGGGTTAATGGGTCCCACAAAGTCTACTGCCCATTTGTCGAATGCCTGAAGTGTCACTTGCGGTCATAGTGGCATCTCGTCCCTTCTGTTTGTTTTTTCAACCCATTGACAGACATCACATTGCTGACAATATTCTTTCAAGTCTCTATGTATCATTGGCCACCATAATCCTATGTGTAGTACCTTTTGTGCGGTAGCTTTTCCTGCATAGTGCCCTCCTTCTATTTCTTCGTGGGCTTCTACTAAAATTATTGGTTGTTCGTGGTCTAGTACATATCTTTGTAAGATGCTATCTGCGCCCATTTTTTATTGATGCCCTACGATCAGTTGATAGTCGGTTGCGCGGACTACCAAGTTCTTCTTCTGTGCAATGTTATATCCTTATCGTGCAGTACCTATGCTCAAGTACTGGATGATCTCTATGAAGTAATCGTCAACAATCTATACTGAGAAGATATGTGCATATGGAAAGTTGTCTTCCAAATTCATTGGTTCCTCTCCATTTGTGACCCTCAATACGTGGTCAGGCCCTGCATTCAGTTTTCCTGGTTTGACTATTACCCCGAAAACAAATTCTTGAAACAATAGTAACCATTGACAAATTCTTCACCCCAACACTGGCTTGTTAACTAGGTATTTCAGGGTTGAGTGATCTGTAAACATCTTAAAGTGTTTTCCCAATAGGTATTGTCTGTATTTATACAGTGCATAAACCATAGCTAAACCTTCTCTTTCCGTTGTGTTATAGTTTTTTTCTAAGTCTCATAATTTCCTACTTGCGAACGCTATCGGGTGATCCAAGTCTCATGTTCCTGGTTGTGCTAAAATAGCTCCAAGTGCTATTGTCGATGCATTTACATGTACATGGAATGTATTCTCCTAGTCTGGAAATACCAATATTGGTGCGGTGACCATATTTTCCTTCAGGGTATCCAGACCATGTTGACACTCATCGTTCCATTGCTACTTGGTATCCTTCCTTAACAGTTTTTCCATAGGTGTTGTAATCTGTGCATAGCCTTTGATTCATTTCCTATAGTATCTTGTATGTCCTAACGTTGCTCTTAGTTGACAGACTGTTTTTGGTGCTGGTAGGTTAACAATGACTACGATTTTTGCCGGATCCACTAGTAAACTCTGTTTTCATACTATGTGTCCCAGTAGTATCCCAAATGGTGTTCCAAATATGCATTTCTTGATGTTCAGTGATATCCGACATTGTCTGCATCGTTCTAACATCAGGTGTAAAACTTCCACATGTTTTTTAGTAGGCTATAAACCCTCCAATCATCCAGGTATACTTCGAGAAATTGGTGGATGAATTCCTTAAATGCTGCGATGACCACTCTGGAGAATATCGCAGGTGCATTCTTCAGTTCAAATGACATGACTGTGTACTGATAAGATCCCCATTTTGTCGCAAATGTGTTCTTGTGTCTATCTTCTTGTGCTATCTTAATCTGATGATATCCTGAGAATCCATCAGTGAATGAATAGGCTTTGTGTCCTCCTATGTTCTCGAGTACTTCGTCCGTGAATGGTGTGGGGAATGGGTCGTGTAAGCATGCATCATTCAACTTCCTCAAGTCGACGTATATCCTGATCCTTCTTCCTTGTTTCTTGTTCTGTACTACCAGCGGGCTTATCCATTCTGATTCTTTGATTGGTTCAATGATGCTGACCTCGAGCATCTTGTCGATCTCGTCTTTAACTTTCTATTTGTAGATGGGGTTCAGTCTATATGGTCATTGTTTAATGGGTCTCACATCATGTCTGAGTGGTATATTCATTTCTCCTAATTCTCCGGCTATTCCTTTCATCTCTATAAAGGTTGTGGGGAAAAGATCGTTGTATTCGCGCAACAATTTTGTGATTCTTTCTAGTGTCTGTTCATCCCAGTAATCTCCAATGCTGGCCATTTTGGGTTGCTCGGAAGTCCCTATGTTAAACTTCTTGATCTTGATTGGCACAGATATGACCTCTGATTCCAAGGGTGGTCCTTCCACATCTCTCTCGCCTTCGACTTCTTCGATCTAAATATCATGCAGATCATCTTCATCTAGTGCTTCCTCCTGTACATGATAGCATGATAACAGTTCCTTGACTGTCTTCTTATTCCATTGTTGTACCTCTGTGATAACTTCCACTTCTGATTCTATAATGAATATGACATCTTTGATCTATTTCAGGGTCGTGTCTATGTTGGGGTTCTCATGCTCGAATGAGAAAGTGACTGTAAAGTTCTGTTGGAGTGTCACCCATGTCTTGGTTCCTTTTCGCATTTCCTAGTCTATATACCAATTCGCTGGTATGCCTTCTAAAGTATAAATGAAGTGGTGAGACCATTTTTCTAGTGCCATCATTTTCCATAGTGTTTTACAGGCCTCTAAGTGTTCTGCTGGTATTCCTAGTCCATCATATTTTTGTCGATTGTTCCATATCTATTCTGTGTCGAACCTTATGCGCAGTAATCATTTGCATTGGTACCAATATGTGATAGTCTCTTTATGTGCACCCCACCATATTGCGGGTGTAGCCTTTAGTGCTAAATCTAGTGCTAATAGTCTTTGGTTCTCTAATACTTCATCTTCATATTGTGTCAAGAAAGTTTCCAAATCATTTAGCCCATGAAAACTGGGCGGTTATTTGATTTCTGTGCCAAGCCATCTTACTGCGTGGTCTATTCTTGCACACCTTCTTATGGATACTTCGTGTAGTCTTTGCTGCCATTTTTCTAACCCAGTGTTTGAGTTTGTTGTGCATGAAGTAATGCTCCACCAACTGAGTACCCCGTCTGCAGTTGGGTTTATATAGTCTGCATCATGTGAAGTTGTTATGTACAACTGGATGATTTCGTCTAGATCCAGACAAGTGGGTTCTACAAACCTCTTTCCTTATGATGGGTCAAGTGGGGCTATAACCCTGTAGTCTCCCGACTCAAATGTCATTTTTTTCGTTTTCAAGTTAATTATGGCCTAGTTTTCGAACGCCCAATCAAGACCAAGAAACGTTGGGTAAGGTGTTGTACCGTCTACTATTTCGATGAATTCAAAGTTTTTCTTAGTGTGCACGCCATCCAGATCTACGATCACTCCTTTTAGTCTACCTATTGGTAGGATTCTATGTTGATTTTCTAGTTTTAATTAAACAATTGAGTATCCTAGTGTAGGTTCTCCCATGCATTTCCATGTGGTTTTTGGTAGTACGTTCACCTCAGATATTAGATCCAGTTTAATATCTCCCATGTTGAAATCCCCAATGTTAGCATTGATTCTAAATTCTCTACTTGTTCTTCTTCTTGTGTGTAGGTGGTTGAAAATTTTCAATTCTGGCTTCTATTCCATTTCACTGGTACATTTCTCTAGGATGTTTTGCAATACTTTGCTAGATGAAGGATCACTTAACATTTTGATGCATGATTGCAAAAAGTTTTTGATAGTACTTACTTGTTCCTTAGGTTGTATTCTGTTGGTATGGTCCAGTGATGGTGGCATGTCATATTCTGAAGCTTCCTTGTTCTATTGTGCAGTCAACGTTATGTCCTTCTGGAATTCTTGTCGGGCTTCTGTAAATATCTCCTTTTCCTTTTGTGTGTTGAACTGCTTCTTGGGGCCAGGGTTCTTCTTTACCCATTAGTTCTATGTTGGGTCCTGTCGAACTGCGTTGTTTCCTATTTTCGTTCCTCCTCGAGTGACTATGTTAATGTTATGTTCATCATCCCTTGCTTTGGCTGAAATCCACTGAATATTCTGGTTATTTTGGTTCCCTTTTTTCCTGGATCTTTACGAGTAGTGTCAGACATTCCTCTGTATTGTGGTCCGAAGCATGACAATACAAACAGGTCACTGGTGGTAGTGGGCATTCCCGTGCATAATTTCCTGGTTGTTGGAAATTGTGACATGTGATTGGTCCTCTCCCACATCCGAAACCTCATCTGGCTCATCCTGTTCCTCTATAGGCTGAGCGATCACCTCGTGGCACGTTATATTTTGGTCCCTGATTATACTGTGCAGTATTGTACTGGGGGTATGCTGGGTTTGTTGGGCCCCAACAACTCCCCCTATATTTTTACAAAATTTAAAGGCCCCCTATTAGAGTCTTGATAATTATAATGAGCTATAGAATCAACATTTTCAAATAGTTCTATTCCTTGGCTTGCTTTGAGACAAACTTAATACATTCACTATAGTATGAAACATTCATTACAAGAGTATATGTCAAAAGTTAGAAACGAACATAAAAATCTCAATTTAAACAAAAACTTTAATTTTTATCAAATGTTTACTTTCATTTAAATTATGATTATGTGTTCATTCTTTTGCTCATTAGAAAGTTCGACTATTTTGAATAATGGGTTCAATACTTCATCAAATAATATCTTGGTTGGTTTCTCATTTTCATGAAATCATTTGGTGATATTAATTAATTTTTTTTTTTCATTTTGCATCTCATTTCAAAATAATAATAATCAAAGAATTATCTATCGTTTGATTTATTTTGTAAAAAACTAAAATTAATATTTTTTCTTCATTAACTTGAATCTTCTAGATCATATTTGAATTTTTTTTATAAATAATGTTTGTTTATAAGTCATAGTTAGTTTAAATTCATTTTTGATTTTTCTAGATTTTGTTTTATTCTCAATTTTTAGGTTATTAATTTAGGTTTCTTTTTGTTTCACAAGTTTCTATTATCAAATATTTGATATGGATCTGATCATGGTTTGATTTTATCATCCAAATATGTTCAATATGATTGATCCAAAAATAATTTTGGATTGCTACATATAATTTTATGAGCAACAACAGATAAAATTTGGAAAGGCATCAAGATCAGAAAGACGATTTTGCAGAACTGATTGCAGCCAAACCGTGAGGAATTTGAAGAAACGGTTGAAAACCCAGAACCAAAATGGACCCATTTACCTTCATCATAGAGATTTTCCCAAACAAATGCATGATTGGAGAGATATTTGGGTCTCTTTTAGAGGAAAAGTTTAGGTGGCGGAAATTAATAGTCCATACTGTTCATTCATTTTATAAATATATGAGAAAGATCAAAGCCAAAAGGAGCCAAGAATTGGAGAGAAGGATTTTAATCCTTTCTCTTTTGTATATTATTGTTTTTTTGAACTTTTTATTTCTTTTCAAATGGAGTAATGGATGGCTGAAATCTTTGGGAGAATGGACGAATATTTTCAAAGAAGATTATGGAATTCCAGGTTGCTTAATGGCTTTTGTCCTGTAAGTAAAATGGTTTTATTTTCATTATAATATATTCATATTATTTGAATAATTTATTATGCATTGATTTAAATAGTTTTAGTCTTTTTTTATCAATACATGGTTAATTATTATCATTTATGTATTAATTTTTCCAATCTTTAAAGTCTATTATCCAAAACAATTCTTCCAGGACTACAGAATGGAAAAATGATTCAAAAAACTTAATAGAACGACATATATGCATTTTGGCTTTAGCCTTTTGTTTATAATGTTGTTATTTATGTTTTTTCTAATCTTGTTACATGTGTAGGTATGACATATTTAGATTAAATGATCTGTGATGTGTAGGAGGTTTATATTATAAATACCATCTATCATTTGTTTCATGAAAATACAAATGCCGTGATTATATCTTCGATTTAAATAATGAGATTTATCTTTGAGTTTTAAATTGAATGATAAAATGCATAGATTGCTTCCAGATTTATCTTGTTGTAATCATGTATAATTATGAGAT
>JZKD02S0398176.1:34792-46840 GCA_000966675.3 Picea glauca | reverse complement strand
AAGTTACGACCCCGGGAAGTTGATGTACTAACTTACCCAAACGGGGCCCACATGACTTTTGGCGCTTCATCTCCTAGGGTTAGGTTTTTGGATGTATAGGGTTTTGGGCATTCCTTTTTATTGTAAAAATTCCTTCAGAGCCTTCGTGTAGTCATCTTCTTGCGAATGAGTGCAACCGTCACATCTCTTCTCAGAGATAAGTTGCCACTATTCCAACAAGCTTGTTTCCGTTGCATTTTATAGTTTCATCTTATTTCCTTATTGAATAGAAAACTAATTTTACTGTATCTTTGTTATTTTTTGTTAAGAACCTATTAATAATCTATATTCATTTCATTATGCTCATAAAATCTGGATTAGTGGTATCAGAGTGGTCTACTCCTTGTCGTCTTAATGCATGTCCCCAACGAGGTCGAAGTACAAAGAGTTGGTTCTTCAAATTGTTTCTCTTGAGGAAAAAATCTCTCACATGCCCAAGTGACCTCTCATGGCCAGAGAAAATAAATATGACTGAATAGGAGATCCTTTCAAATTGTTGATTGAGGAATCCCTCATGCAACAAAGGAATGAGATAATGGATAGTTTCGTGCAAATCCTTCTGCAACAACCAACATGTGATGCATCTTCTTAGAGCAGCGGCGGCACCCCCTTCAAGGTACAAATAAACTTAGATATTTCTATATTTGAAGATTATATAGACACAGATGTTGTAGATAAGTGGTTGAATCTACTAGAAGGGTATTTTTCTATCCATAACTTTTTGAATAGAGAGAAGATTATTTTTGCGCTCCTCAAAGCCGTTTCCCATGTCAAATATTGGTGGGAAACTTTTTGTGAGAAAAATGAAATAGAGGAACCCTAATTATTTATAGTCACGGCCACCTGGGAATCCTTTAGGGATACTATTAAGGAAAAATAATACCCTGCTAGAAGTTATGACGACTTGTATACCAAATGGACCACACTATGGCAAGAAAGAGACCAAGCAGTGACATATTTCACAAATATCTTCCATACCTTGTGCACCAAGTTGCGTATCAAAGATTCAGAGTGACATCTGGTGCTCAAGTATCATGGTGCTCTGCATAGATACATCTATACTGAAATGGAATTTATGGACATCTCATCCTTGGGTGCGGCCTACCAATATGTCATCAAAATCGAGCAGAAGCTCAAATAAAAGACACAACAATTTGGGCCTGGGAACCATTCATAACAAAATCCAGGAAAGGGCATCCCCAACCCACAGAACAAAGGATAGAGCAAATATGGACAGTATCAGAACAACTAGTCCAAGCCACAAGAAAAGAAGAACACTGGAAATGCAAAGAAAGATACTGGGAAGTGGTGTGACTTCCATAAGAGCCCTCGGTATAACATTGTTGATTGCTGCTCAAAGCAGTCATTGGTGGCCGAAGTGAAAGCCTCTGAATCAGATGCAGGTTCTGACTCTGAGCTAGAACTAGAAAAGGGAAGATAAATCATTGATGCAGAACCCAGTGCCACCATTGCTACCATGAACCTCCAGCCTGGTGAACCAGACGAGCTAGAAGAAGGAGAGCGCCTCTTCCATTCACAGATGTGGGTAAAAGGTACCTTGTTGCACTTCATCATTGATAGTGATAGTTAGAAGAACCTCATCTCAGCAGAAGTCGTCAAGTGGTTGGCCCTACTGACAATGTCGCACCGACAACCCTACACCATTGGATGGCTCCTCCAAGGAAGTGATATCTGCGTTAGCCAATAGTGTCGACTATCGTACAACATCAAGCCCTTCAAAGATGAGATATTGTGTGATGTTTATCCTCTCAAAGTTTGTGATGTTCTTTTGGGACAACCCTATTTATGGAAACTTCATGTTGTATATGAGTCTAGGCCTGGTAGTGTTATTATTACTTTGAACATGAAATTGTACAGGATACCCGAGGAAGTCCCACTTAGTTTATTTTCTTGATCTCTACTAAGCAATGCAGGAAGGTCATCTCTCACATGGGGAAGTTTGTCTTCTTCATGATTCGCTCTCAGAATAAGCAAAATATCACAACCACATCCAGGGTCTCTACGGCCAACCTCTCCACACATTAGAAGAAAGTAGATAAGGTTATGGAAGAATACTTAGATATATTCTCCTCACCTACCGGGGTACCTCTACACTGCCAGCTCAAGCACCTCATCGATATGAACCCTAGTACACCGCTTCCCAATGAGCCAATATATTGCCACTCTCTGTTAGATAATGAGGAGATCAAGCGACACATATAAGAATTGCTCCACAAGAGGCACATCCATCCCATCTCACCACCTTGCAGGAGCCCAATCATGCTGGTACAGAAGAAATATGGAACCTGGCGACTCTGCATTGATTACTGAGCCCTGAATAAAATCATAGTCAGAAACCAGTACCTGATTCCCTGAATCGACGACCTCCTTGATCAAATCATGAGGTTAAAATACTTCAGTAAGATTGAGCTGAAGTCTAGCTACCACTAGGTCCCTATAGAACAGATAGATGTATGGACGACCACCTTCAAGTCAAAGGAAGGCCTTTTTGAATGGTTGGTCATGCCCTTTGGTTTGAAAAATGATGCATCCATTTTCATGAGGATGATGGACGATATCCTGTGACCATTCACTAATACTTTTGTAGTCATGTATCTGGATGAAATTCTCATTTAAAACAAGATTTGGGCTGAACACTTGTAGCATATTCAACAGGTTTTGCAGACCTTGCGATAGGACAAGCTATACGCCAACTTGGAAAAATGCTCCTTCGACATGGATAGGGTCCATTACTTGGGCTACATCACTGATCAACATGGTGTACATGTGGATCCAACCAAGATCCAAGTCATCCATGACTGGCCAACCCCAACCACACTCATTGAGCTTCAAAGCTTCTTGGGCCTTGCCAATTTCTATCGCAGTTTCGTGTTGGGATTCTCCCATATTGCATGGGCCCTTAGCCAAATAACCAAGGGTGGTGGTAAGGAAAAATTTGCATGGGGTTGGTCCCAACAACAAGCGTTCGATGATTTGAAGTAGTTCTTGTGCTCATCCCTAGTAATTTCACTACCATACCTTGTTATAACCCTAATTTGCACCATACATGCTTACCTGGCATCAGGCCATCTCATATTCCTTCTTTTCCAAGCTAGTACTGAACAACTCTACTTAAAAAACACCCTTTTTAAAGGTACACGCACCCTGCTCCACTACAACCCATGTGTATACTCTTGCTGACCCACTACAACCCACGTGTACAGTCTAGCTAACCCACTACAACACGCGTGTACCTACAAAAGAACAAAAAATGGAAAGTTGTCGACGGAACACGCAGTTTTGGGTTAGTTAACTAAAAATTTCGACCATTCATGGCTAGTCACTCGAACAAATACTTAGCTCCTTCTAGCCTATAAAAGAAGGGGTACGGGTCCCATTTGAAAGAAAAAAGAAGAGTGTAGAAACTCTGCCCAAATTTATCCCTCCTTTGCTCCAATTTCCTGCAATTGCATTGTGAGGTTGAGTAGTTGGTACATTGTGAAGAGGAGCCTAGGACCAGGTTCGAGGAGCAGTGCTGACCAGATATTGTAAATTTTACTCTTGTGAAGATTAATACAAAAAGGAATACTTTTCCCGTCCCGCCATATCTTGTGTTCAAGTTGAATATTTATTTTATGATATTGTCACAACTAACCTAGGAATTAGTATATGAAATGCATGCTCGCAACTTTTTGTTTGTTCATGTGTGAATGCAGGTCAGCTTTGGGAGGAGGCTTTCAATCAAAGAGCGCATGAAATAAAAGGGATCGACATCAAATGAAGGACTTAAGGTAGACTTATCGAATCTCATTTACACCTTTGTATTTCATGAATGTGGGGTTTTGTGTTAGGAGAATGGAAAAGAGTTGAGGCCTTTGAAACAATCATTTTCTGCATGAATGATTAGAGCCCTTAAATGCTAAGTCCGTAGGAGGGATTCCCACCCACAATAGACCTGCAACAACCCTTTGAGATCGAGACAGATGCTTAGACTATGTTGTGGGCATCGTTCCCACTCAACATGACCACCCCATGGCCTATCATAGTGAGACACTATCATATGTTGTTCGTAAGTACCCTACTTACGACAAAGAAATGTACTCCATTGTGCAAGCCTTCCACCAGTGGAGACATTACATTATTGGGAAGGAGACAATCATCCACACTGATCATAAGAAACTTTAGTTCATGTAGACACAAGGAAAATTGTAGAATGACAACCATCAAAAGTGTTCCACATACTTGCAACAATTCCACCTCAACGTCAAGTATAAAGCATGAAGCACCAATCACGTCACTGATTTCCTCAGCAGTGTTGGATCATGTTGTCATTGATGTCAATGGTTTGATTTATTGATTTCAAGTGATTGATTGATTGATAATTGATGTAATAAATATGTATTGTCCTTGATGAGAATGATAGATGTCAAAGTAGAAACCAATTGATGAAGATGGATCAATGAGTTGTTATTGATACATGATGAATAGTTGATGTATATGATACAATAGAGAATTGATGCAAAGATGAATCATTATTTTCTTATCATGGTTTATAAGGTGCACAAATGGATGAACTCCAAAGTGGTCCCCTTATGGTGAAATCCCTCACGGGAAGATGCTTTGTGCATTGAGTTATCCTAGAAGAATGGTTGGAGGACCCATGCTTGTATGTGAAATAATGAGATGAATATCAATGAATTTGTTGGTGAAACTATCTTATATGGATAGTACTTGTCATACCATTTCCAGTGGTATGTGGAACATCACATAAAACGTCACGGTTTAAGATTTATGGCCTTACGAAGTTGGAGGACCCTCACATGTTGGTTTGAATCCCACAAGGTCAAAGAAGTCAAAGTGCTTTAAAAGAATAAATCATTATTTAAATGATAAGTTCAAGTGAAAAAGTCAAGGTTGATTATTTAAATAATAAAGTAAGGTGACAAAATCAAGAAGAAATATTTAAATGATAAAGTATTGGAGAACTTTCTATTCATGGAAAGTGGTTAACCCCAAAATAAGGAAAATAGGTTAAGTGACCTAGAAATGGGTTAAGTAACCTAAAAATGGGTTAAGTGACCTAGAGGATGAAAGTATAAATAATATAGATATGGTCTCTTATAGATCATCCTTTTTGTGGATCAATGGAGAGCTTCTTGTGAGATTATCTTATGGAGTATTGATGAAGAGCTTCTTGTGAGATTATCTTGTGGAGTATTGATGAAGAGCTTATTGTGAGAGCATCTTTGGTGTGGATCTCTTGAGCATGATTGAAGATCTATTATGAGGAAGAAAGTGAGAGGAGGATCTCATGGACGCATCAAAGTTTTGGCAATGTAGGAGATCTTGACGGAAAAAGTCTCAAAGCTTCAGAAACCCTAGTCTCTGAGGTGTAGGTGGGCTGTAATGGGCCAGGGCACATATACGCAGGCTGTATGAGGACTGGGCATGTATAGTGGACAGAATCAAGAAGATTTGTGTTTGAGTTGGTGCCAAGCTCTTGTATGATGAGGCAGGTTCTAGATCTGCATTCTATGGGCTCAGATCTATCACTAAGACATTGGTATGGTTACACTATTGTCTTGATGGATACTATTGTTTAATGTGTTGTGAATGCTTAGGGCATTCTAGGTATGGCTTCTATGATATGGTTCATTTAGGATGATTTGGTTTATGGAGTGAGTAGTACTCTTGTGATTCAGTAGTGACATAATTGTTATGGTATACTAGTTGTTTATATATGATTGAGATAGCATTCATATTGATTTGTTGTGGAGCATGAGCAAGCTATTAGAGCTTGGATGTGTTGTGACTGGTTGGTGGTCATATTGGAAAGTTAGAGACAAAAGAGAATGATATATTTACTACAGAGAGTATGATTTTATCTTGAAGGACAAACCCTAACAACTTAGAAGGTATACGCAGGTTTCTGTATACAGTGGTTGCGTGCATACGCGGGTTGTAGTGAGTCGGGGAGCGTACACACGTCGGTTGCACTACTGACAGGTCACGTACCTATTGATAGATTGATATCTATTGAGGATTATTACCTCATCTCAGTTGGTGCTGAGGGTGTAAGCTAAGTCTTGCATTATAGAGCTGGTGCTTTTGTAGAGTTGTACTCTATTCAGTTGTTGCTGGAAAACCGTCGGATTGTTTTCAATAATAAAAAGAAAAATTGTACATACATCTTGTGATCTTTGTGTTCCTTATGGTGATGACTTGTTGATGATATATTGTTGATATATGTTCACAACTAACTGGTTATAAATGATATCAATGCATAATGAGTAAATATTGAATATTAACTAAGGTGTTTTGTGTCAGAGGGAAGTTTTTGAAAATGAGCCCCACACTCATTCAACCCCCCTCTAAGTGTGGTAGGTGTTTCCAAGAAGAATACCACTAGTAGAATAACTCACCATGATTCTAGACTCTTGTGTCCATGAGACCTCTGGATGGCCCCAACTCTATGAGGTAGACCCAGAATTCACCACCACCTACCAAATGTTGGGTGCAAACACAGTTGTCAATAATTTCCATCTTCAGGATGGGTTGTTGTGTTGTCTGGTCCATATATGTGTTCCATCAAGAAAGAGAATGAAGATGACCTGGGAAGCTATCTATATTCAAGTGGCAGGACACTTTGGCATCGAAAAGACAATGGTGATTCTACAAAAACATTTCTATTGGCCGAAACTTCGACAGGAGGTTAGCAAGTATATCAGGTCCAGCACTGCCTGCGCTATTGCCAAAATGACCACTAAGAAATAGGGCATATAAACCCCTCTTCCTACTCATAACAGGCCATGGGATTCCATCTCAATGGACTACATGTCAGGCCTCCTATCCACCAAGCAGGGAAATGACTGTGTATTTGTGGTTGTTGATCACTTTTCTAAGATGGCGATTCTGGTTGCCTGCAATAAGAGAATCACAACAGAGGCCACTTCCAAGATATTCTTTAAACGAGTTTGGGTACATTTTTGAATCCCACAACCCATTGTCTCAGATTGGGACAGTCGATTTCTCAGCACATTCTGGTGAGCCTCTGGTCACTACTAGACAACAAGATCACCAAATCCACGACCTTCCACCCCCAGACAGATGGAAAAACCGAGGTCATAAATCGAATCATTGTGCATATCCTTCGCATGTATAATTCCAAGAACCCTTGCACATGGGATGAGAGCCTTTCCTATGTCCAACATAGCTACAACCAATCCCTGCATAGCTCAACCGACCACAACCCCTTTCAGGTGGGGTTTGGATTCCAACCATTGGGTCCCATAGATGTTTCACTTCCCCTTGCGGTCACCTCGACTAACTCATCTCATAATCCAACAGAATTTGAAAAATCCACCTGGTTCATTGAGTGGATCCATCACATCCACCAATAGGTTCAGGATATCCTACATAAATCCAATGACAAGTATAAACAACGCCATGATCAACATCGGGTGCCACAGAAGTTTCAGGTGGGCGACAAAGTTTGGTTGCGCTTGGAGAAAGAATGCCTTACAGGACCCCATCGGAAGATTATCCCACTATGTTATGGGTCGTACACCATCACCAATTTCATGGGGGATAATTTTTTTGAGCTCAACATTCCTCCTTTCCTTGGCCCGCACACATTGTTCAACATGGATCTCCTTCTCCCTTATTTCCCACCATTATTGGACACCTTAGAAGTGGATGAATAGTTGACACCAAAAGATCTCAACCCCGAATGCATACAAAAGGAATTCAGTGATCAAATTGTGGAAACATAGATCAAGGGAACTTGACAACAAAGGATCCAACTTTATCGAGTCATCAAAGCAGGGAAACTCTTGCACCAAGGCCAGTGGCTCATCGGAGGTGAAATTCAGTAGAAATTTCCTCATCTAATGGGGGAACTCAATGAAATGGAGACCGTTTATTCCTAATGAGGGAGGATTGATCCAGGTGGATATTGGTGGCCACCCACCTATTTCAACTGGCTCAAAACAATTTTCTGGCAATTTTGGTAATTTACTATTTTTAGCATTTTTTCACTTCTGGAGCCGTTTTGAGGCCCTAAACAATGTTTTCCGGGAAAATGGAGAGACATATGGAAATCCATTCTATATTTCCCCCAAAATTAATCTCCTCAAAGATACCTTTCCAATGGGCTATCATACGCCTAAAACAAAGATCGTATGCAAACGTTACGACCTCGGTAAGTTGATGTACTAACTTACCCAAACGGGGCCCACATGACTTTTGGTGCTTCATCTCCTAGGGTTAGGTTTTTCGATGTCTATGGTTTTGGGAATTCCTATTTATTGTAAAAATTCCTTCATAGCCTCATTGTAATCATCTTCTTGCGAATGAGTGCAACCGTCACATCTCTTCTCAGAGATAAGTCGCCACCATTCCAACAAGCTTGTTTCCACGGTATTTTATAGTTTCAACTTATTTCCTTATTGAATAGAAAACCAATTTTACTGTATCTCTATTATTTTGTGTTAAGAACCTGTTAATAATCTGTATTCATTTCGTTCTTCTCATAAAATATGGATCACATACGCCACTATCCCTGTCTTTCATCAAGATAAGAGGTTGTACAGGGAAGCATTGCTCAAATACTTGGTCAGTAACAAAGCCCAGCCAAACAACCATCCTATTTATTCTGTGGAAACTAAGATTGACTCTTCTATTTTCTTTAATGATTTGATTTTTGAAGAGAAGGTTTCAGGCACTGATATGACTACCAAAGATAAATCTGATCAACAAACTGAGAAAATTTCAGAACAAGAAGACAATGTAGAGAGTGAGATGTGGAACACGAGATTTGATGGAGCTATCAACAAAGAAGGAGGAGGAGGAGTTGGTGTGTATATTAACCCCCTCAGACTGGCCACAAAAATTTGTTATTATAAGCTTTCTTTTGAGTGCAAAAATAATATGGCTGAATATGAGGCATTAGTATTGGGATTGATGACTTTGAAAGAAATGGGTGCTAGGAGGATAGTTGTACATGGAGATTCTAAGTTGATCATAAATCAAGTGAAGGGGATATATCAAGAAAAACATCCCAGATTACGAGCATATAGGAATATAGTGCTTGACCTTCTTGAAGAATTTTCATAATATAGTCTCTCAGTGATTCCAAGGGGTCAGAATTAGATTATTGATTCTCTAGCTACTTCAACCTCTGTTTTCAAAATTCCAATTTTTTCTAACATGGGATATGAGATTGAGGTCAAGCACAGACCAACAGTGCCTGATAATATTAAGTACTGGAAGGTTTTTGAATATGATAAAAAAATAGAAAGTCTCCTTAAGATGGATGGTGAATTTGCAAATTTGTATATTGATGAGGAATATTGTGGTGAAGAAGAAGATGCAGTTGTGTTCACAAATGATGGCTATTTCAAGAATTAGATTGTTGGTAAGGATATAATGTAGCTAAAAAATAACATAATTCCCAAATTCCTGGTCCCATAGAAAAAATGTTCGACAACAATGATGTGGCCAAGAGTCCTAACATTACTGTAAATTATGGAGATGTTGAATATTGCAACATTGGGACTCAGGAGGATCCCAAGATCATCAAGCTATCCAAGAAACGTAGCCTAGAGGTCAAGCAAATATACATCAATTTGATAAAATAATTTCCTGATGTTTTTTCCTGGAGTTATGAAGATCTAAAAGTTTATGATACCAAGGTGATTCAACATGTGATTCCAATCAAAGAAGATCATAAACCTTTCAAGTAGAAACTAAGAAGAATCAATCCATTGCTATTTCCCTTGATTGAAAAGGAGACAAAAAAGTTGTTTGAAGACAATATCATAGTATCTCTAAGGTTTTATAAGTGGGTGGAAAATCTGGTACCTGCCATAAAGAAGAGTGGAGAGATTAGATTATGTGTAGACTTTAGAAATCTGAACATGGTATCTATCAAGGAAAATTACCCACTATGTAATATGGATCACATTCTATAGAAAGTGGGTGGTTCTCAAAAAATATCAATGTTGGACACAAAGGAAATCAAAGAGGAGTTGGATTTGGTGCTCAAGCAACTCAAGCTCAAGACAAAAGATGAGAAATATCATGCGGATAGGCTTGAGCATGGAGTGGTTGCAGCCTATGGAAAAATTCAAAAAAGCACACAAATAGTAGAGCCCACGACAACGCAACAAATTGATCATATTGTGCAAACAATTGATCAATACAGGAAGGATATCGAGAACCTCTGAGAACAAGTCATTCCTACCACTTCCCCATAGGTGAAGGAAGAAATAAGTAGTCAGAAAAATGGATGAAATGGAATGACAAGTCAGTGCAGCTGTCGACTTGTTTGATAGGGCAACACAACTATGGACAAATCTAGAAGAATATTAGCAGCTCCAGCACTGGGACCAGGAAAAGGAAATGATAAGTGCAACCATCCAAGACCTCAAGCAGAGGTAGAAAATGATGAAGATAATTGAATGCCTCAAAGGAATGCAAGACATGAAAAAATTGCAAGCAGAGCTAGTAGTTGCGTAGATGCAAAAGAAGGAATGACAAGCTCAAATGGAACCTCTCCAAGAGCTAGCAATGGAGTTCATTACATAGGAAGAGGAGGAAAAAAATAACATGGTACAAACATAGGCAGAGTGCGTAGAAATGATCAGGGAGGAGATCACAATGCAAGTGTTATATGCGCTCAAAGAAAAGACTGTGCAAGCTCAAACACAAGGAAGGGAACTCGTAGACAAGTTCCACACTCTAGCATGAGATTTTGAAGAAGCACCCAAAGCATAGGTGGCTTGAGATGAGCCACATGTTAGTTTTGGGGGCCTATTGGACACAGATCCATTATGGGGAAAAGGCTATCTTTTGGGAGAGAAGAATGAAGGGAAGAAAGGACAACTGACAGGAAAATTATCACGTGCAAGGGAAGCATGTGAGGTGCGCATGCAAGGGAGACCTAACTACGTTAGGGTTAGAGTTAGGGTTAGGGGTTTTGCAGTATATTTTAAAGGTTGATGAGACAAGAAGATATATAAGTAGTACTTAGGAGGTCTAAGAGGAGAGGAGCTAAGTTGAATAGATATAGAAAGAGATCAATAGTGCCTAGGAGGTAGAGAGAGTCTGGAAGTTGTAAGGTTTGTAAGAACTTCAATATTTCATAATATAGTGAGCTAGAGAAGAATTGAGAAACTATATATCAAGGGTTAGATCATAGGTTGAGGAGCTTGCTGTGATCTATTCATCCTCACAAGGATCGGGAAGCCTGCTGATATTGTAATATCCAAGAGTGTAAACGTGTGTGGTGCGACATATTGATGAGACATAATAAAGAGCTTGAGAGCTATATATTTGTGGATGTAGCACAAGAGGGGGTGAACCACAGTAAAGATTTTTTTAGGTGACTGAATGCATGCATCTCCATTGTTTTTAAGGATTAAATGCTAAATGAATGAATGAAGGAACTAGTTAGATTTGATACTCCACATGCATGAATAAGAATGATTGTTTTATTCAAGAGGTTAGACTAAATAAATAAATATCACAAGGTGCAACCATAGATCTCCACTCATTTATAGGATGCAAGAATCTGAGTATTGCAACCACCCATAGATTTATCTTGGGTGAGACTATGCAGTACACCCTGTGTGTTGCGTTTCCTTCTGGTTTACCAGGGGGGCCGATAGTTTTAGAGGGATTTTGTTGGAAGCTTGTTAAATCTAAACTTGGGTCAAATTATGAAAGTAAGGTAAGATTAGAGTAGATAACTAATAAATTAGAATATAACCCAACATTAGAGAATCAATATAATTATGTGATCTGATATTCTATTAGATCTATTTTCAATCCATGCATGATTTCTTTGATATTTGGGAGGATTTCATATTCTTTGGTTGTTTTCATGTATGAATAAAATCTAGGAACATATTTAGTTTACATATCATCCCTCCCAAATTCCCACCCCATGTATTTTCTCTCTCTCTCTCTCTCTCTCTCTCTCTCTCCATCCCTCCCTTACTCTCTATC
>JZKD02S0398176.1:22679-34396 GCA_000966675.3 Picea glauca | reverse complement strand
CCGAAACACTCATAGAGGACCATAAAGAACCTAGAAATTTTCAAAATTTGACTTTCTCAAATGCTCTTGAAAACTACTTCATTGCATAGAGCTCGGCGATAACTTTCCAACGACACAAAAATCGTGTCGAAAGGAGTTCATATGAAAAAATTTATGGCTAGCCAAAGTTTGGTCAATATGCAAAATTCAAAGGTGACACATGTCACAATTACCAGGGTGACATGTGGCACATGATCGTACATGATGTACATGTGACGTTGCATGACCTATTGGCAGGTGACTAGGTAGATCGTACAAGTCCAAGTGGACCAATTTTTCATAGACACATGGAAAGGATAAGACAATTGGAGGCTGCCACATGGAAACCTCCCATTGGTCGTTAATGGTTAGTATTTATCAAAAGTTATGGGAGTCTGCAAGATCGAACCCGTGACCTACCACAACCTTATACAAGCCTCCATTTCCAATGCGCCAAAAAAGTATTTCTTAACCATGTATGTTGTAAAATTTATTTAAACTTGGTTAAAGTTTCATTTGGAGGGAAAAGGGGTCGAGGGTTAAGCCCCCAAATCCTGGTTATTATGCTATCCCATATGACCACGATGTATTGTGTGTGGGGGGTATTAAACATTGGTTAAACAAAACTATATTTAATATATAGTTACAACCACCCACGTATATTAATATGGTTATAACAATAAAACAAACAAATGCATATTTATGGTGGATCAAACTTGAGACCTCTAGGATATATTGCTAGGGGTTTAGCCACTACACCACGTGCACCATTTGTTAAAAAAAAATTGCAACCATATATTTAATTCCTATCAAAAATGTTGAATGGAGGTTTTGGGCTGATGTCCTATTTAATGGCGTGGATATCGAGACAACACACACAACCCAATGTGCACACATTCCAATGTGGGCACAAATGTCGAGGTGAACTAATTTCAATGCACAGTGAATTTATGTGTCTAGAAGTGCATGTCGATATTGCATAAGTTTATGTGTTGCATGGAAAAGTGTGCCATAAAGTATATTGTCCACACTAAGGTAAGTTTATACTCGTTGGATTTATTTTTCTGCAAGTATCATGAATTTGAAGTGTATTTTGTGATTTAAGATCATTTGTGAAAGTCTTCTTCTAAATTGCCATTAATGAGCTCTTAGCACATTGTTTTACGCTCCAAAGAGGGTGCAATTGAGCATGTTCGGAATTTGGTCAAATTTATACTCAAATTTATCAGAATTTCATAAGGATTTAAATCGTGAAAATAGTTTCTTGTTTTGATTAATCGAATTAAAGAGATTCCATTAAATTGGCATTTTGTGTGCCATATTGTAATGTAATTTGGTATTTTGAGATGATGGAGAATAGTCATACTATATAAAGGGACTTTGAAGATGAAGTGACATATGTAATCCATATATGTAATTTTAGTTCTTTTATTTTCTCTTGTGCTATCTCATTATTCTTCAATTTATTCATCAATATTAATGAAGTTTATGGACAAGTAAGCATATTCACATGTGTTTTTGCAAATAGTCAAGCGATCTTCATTTTACTAAATCTCGTCGGATGTTTATGTGTATTTAAGAGTTATTTTTACATCTAATGATTTTTGGATCAAGTTGGTATCCAAGTGAGGTGAAAGAACACTTGAAAAATGTAATCTTGAGATTGAACGTGTATTTCGAAGGAAATAAATGGAGCATGAAGATTTTATTTTTGAGGTTGATAATGATTTTCCAAGGATGTTTCTTGAGATGACAAATATGGTTAAGGAATTGTGGGAATACCTAGAAAGAAGGAGAGCAAATCCTCATAAAAATGAAGGTGGTCCAGTTGAAACAATGGTAAAAACTGAAGCAGCTGAAGGAGGAGGAGAAGGTGAAGAACCTCCAAGATTTCCTACATCCCCATCATCATCATCATAGTCATCATCATCATCAACTTATTCTTCTGATGGAAGTAAACATTCTTCTCATAAGAGGAAGAAACATTCTAAGAAGTCTTTTTGTTCTCATGATCTCCCTTTATTAAAGCTAGATGTAAAGTTTGATTTTCCTACTTATGATGGAGAGTTGAATGTAGAGAAGTAGGATAATTGGGTCAAACATGATTTTCTAAGGATGTTTCTTGAGATGAAAAATATGGTTAAGGAATTGTGGGAATACCTAGAAAGAAGGAGAGCAAATCCTCATAAAAATGAAGGTGGTCCAGTTGAAACAATGGTAAAAATTGAAGCAGCTGAAGGAGGAGGAGAAGGTGAAGAACCTCCAAGATTTCCTACATCCCCATCATCATCATCATAGTCATCATCATCATCAACTTATTCTTCTGATGGAAGTAAACATTCTTCTCATAAGAGGAAGAAACATTCTAAGAAGTCTTTTTGTTCTCATGATCTCCCTTTATTAAAGCTAGATGTAAAGTTTGATTTTCCTACTTATGATGGAGAGTTGAATGTAGAGAAGTAGGATAATTGGGTCAAACATATTGAAGTGTATTGTAGGGTACAAATAATCATACATAATAATTCAAGGATACAATTGGCTACTCTTATCATGAGCGACACAACCTTGATATGGTGGGAGATTCGAACACAAGTTGATATTATTCAACATGGTAAAATCATCTCTTCCTAGATTAAATTTGTTGTTGCATTAAGAAAGAAATTGTATCCATTAACGTATATGCAAACATTAATGATTTCTTGACAACACCTCAGACAAGGAAAAGAGAAAAATGTTCAATATTATACACAAGAATTTAAGAGGAAGGAGTTATCTCTGGGAATTCCATTACATACTCTTTAGACTCTTCTAAAGTATATTGGTGGTATGCACTCATATATTTTCCATACTATATTAATGTTTAATCCTACTAATATTGACAAAGTATTAGTACAAGCCACTCATCTTGAATCCAACAAAGGAAAACATGTTGTTGAAGATGTGTCAGAGGAGCCACATGAATTTGAGGAGTAGTCGAAGGGAAAAGGGAAGAGTAAGAATACAACTACAATGAATAAGGATGAAAATAAAAATCCTACATGTTCTCACTGCGAGAAGAAATGGCATGATGAGAAGCACTACTGGAAGTTGCATCTAGAATTGAAACCGAAATGGGCTCAACCTAGAAAGGGTAAAGAGAAGGCCACGATCATAGTTCATGATCTTGGATCATATTCTAAGGATGAAGCCTAGGTTACAACTATGAACATCAAAGGTAAATATTTTGTTGCAAGTTTCAGTTCACATACTTCTTCTTCAAAGGCTAATGTAATTCCTGATGGAAGGAAAAGAAATGACCTGTTTCATTTACAATTTATCTCAAAGCACACTAATATTGATACACTTTTTGATAGAGGATCACAAGTGAATCTTATTTCAGAAAAAGTTGTTCAGGAGTTGGGTTTGGAAAATAGGCCTCATCCGAGACTGTATCGTTTGGGTTGGATTTTTTATTTGTGATCACATCTAGTTTCATTGATGAGGTAGACTTAGACATGGTTCCAATTGAAGTTTGTGGGGTGGTTTTGGGAAGTCCATACTTGTATGACAGGAAGACCGTTTTCTATAGAGAAAAAAACATGTATCATCTTTTCAAGGATTAGATTAAGTTCATTGTGAGAGATCATCAGATAAATACTATTTTGACAATTTTCACTACAGGGCACATGCTAGTTAATGCTAGTATCTAGGATATAGGTTTACAACCTACGGTTGAAAGAAAAACAGGTCCTTAGGTTGATGTTGTTCCTATTATGAAAGGAAAATATGTTGATGGTTCATTCTCTTTCACATCTATATATTCAATTTTTTTGTTCAGTTTATTTCGAAACAATGGAGTATTGTTAGTAGCTAGAACAATGAATGGCAAAGTTTGCAAATTTAAGGGAATGGTTAACTTGGTCAACAATGTTGTTTCAATATTCATTATGGTTGTGATGAGTCAAGTGCTCGTTATCCAAGCAATATGGTTGGATGATACTAGACAAATGAGTTGAAAGCATTCTCTCTTGATTTTTGAATGATCCATACTTTTGGAGGTCCAAAATTTCTTCAGTGGGGAGGTGTGATCTAGGAGGATCCATGAATTCTCACAGAGATCCAGGAGGATCTGAAACACTCATAGAGGTCCAGAAGGACCCAAAAATGCTCAAAATTTGAATTTCTCAAATTTTCTTGAAAACTAATCTGTTGCGTATATCTCGACGATATGTTTCCAATGACGCAAAAATCACCTCAAACGAAGTTCATATGCAAAAGTTATGGTTGGTCAAAGTTTGGTCAACATGCAAAAGTCAAAGAGAAAATTCAAAGGTGACACGTGTCACCACTGTAAGGGTGACATGTGGCACATGGTCGTACATTCCATACAGGTGACATGACATGAGTGGTTGGTAGGTGACTGGGTAGATTGTACAAGTCCAAGTGGACCAATTGTTCGTCGACACATGGCAAGGATAAGCCAATGAGAGGTTGTCACATGACAACCTCCCATTAGCCATTAATAGTTAGTATTTATAAAAATTTATGGGAGTCTGGAGGATCAAACCCATGACCTCCCACAACCATGGATGATTTTAGGGGCTATATTTCGCTCATGGGCTAATTTTCCATGGTTTTTCCAAAAACGAGATTCGTTATTTTAAAAATGATTCACCCAAATTCTATAGGATAAAATTATTTTACCTTTAAAATCGCCAAAATTTTATAAAAACTATATAAAATACTTAGAATTTTGAATATTTTTACAAAAATATTTCCAAACATTTGTAGTTGACATATGAAGGATTAGTAAGATTCGCCAAGGTTTCTACATTTTAAAATAAATTTCCATCCTTAAAATCATCCCTGCCCACAACCTTATACAAGCCTCCATTTCCAATGCACCAAACAAGTATTTCTTCACCCTATATGTTGTAATTTTTATTTAAACGTGTTTAAAGTTTCATTTGGAGGGAAAAGGGGTCGAGGTTGAGCCCCCAGCCCCTGGTTATTATGATATCCCATATGACCGCAAGGTATTGTGTGCAGGGGATATTAAAAATTGGTTAAACAAAACTATATTTAACATATAGTTACAACCACCCACATTTATTAACATGGCTATAACAATAAAACAAAGAAATGTGGATTTATGGTGGATCAAATCTGGGACCTACATGCTATATTGTTAGGGGTTTAGTGTTATAACCCTAAATTGCTCTACACTTGCATACTTGGCCTTTGGCCCTCTTACTTGAATTTGTTTCCAAAGCACTGCTAAGTTTCTCTTCTAAAAAACCATTTTTTTTAAGATGTACGCACCTTGCTCCACTATAACCCATGTACATACTCAGGCTGCTCCACTACATCCCACGTACATACTCAAGATGATGCACTACAACCTGCGTACATACTCAGGATGCTTCACTAAAAACCGCGTACATACTCAGGCTGCTCCACTACATCCTGTGTACGTACTTAGGCTACTCCACTACATCCCATGTACATACTCAGGCTGCTCCAATATAGCCTGCGTATACCTCCAAAAAGTTGCAAAAAATAAAAAGTTGCAAGGAATTTGTTGAGATTACGGGCTATTGGGTATTTTCCCAACTAATCCACCTACTATAGCCCATCACCCAACCGAATAAAAATCCTTTTGTCATTTAAAAAGAGGTTTTGGGGTCTCATTCCACATCTAGACATAAGAACAATGAAACTCTGGACGTTTCACATCCCCTCCTTGCCCAAGTTATTGAATCACTTTTCTGAGAATTTCTTTAGCATTCCCCATTTATCCCTTCTTCCTCCATCAGAACCCATTCACTTCCTAAGAAGAGATAAGAAGGTTGAGAGGAGAAGCCATACAAAGGTGAACTTGGAGCTTGGTGAAGAGGAGTACGGACCAGGTTCGTGGAGTAGTAGTTGGCTTTGGCTGTAAAGGTATAATAATTGAGTTATTAATAAAAAAATTACTTTTCCTGTCCCAAATCATGATGTATTGAATGCTTTTAATGGCTTATGTTTTGACATTCTAACATCTAACCCTAATTTGTATATGAAGTAGCAAGCTTGTAGATTTTTGTTTGTCAATATTTGAATGTAGGTCAGCCTTGGGAGGAGGCATGTAGTCAACAAAGTTTTCAAGCATGAGGGGATCATCATTGAACGCAGAGTAGAGGTATATTTACTTGATCCCCCTCATCTTTTCTTTTCTTGTATGTGTTTTGGTATGTTTTGGGTAGTCTAGAGAAGTAGTTGAATTTTACACGGTTAATTTATATTCCTACATTCTGAACCCTGGTGTAGTCATAGGGGGGTTTTTACTGCTAGTAGAACTGGAGACCATACTGGGGAAGCCTCAAGGGTTTTAGGGGATTTTGGGTGTCTGATTGGTTTTTATGCCTTTCAAGTTTCTGTTGAGTCTTCTGAGTCTTTTAAGGGATTCTGGTGCCAAACCAGTTCTCCCTGCCCTATAAGTCAGTATGTTTTCTTTCTTTTTTGAGAAAGTACAAAGGTGTACGTGCCCTACTTTGGGTCAACCCATGTACATACGTGCCCTATCTAGTAAACAATTCGTGTACATACGCAGGCTATTGAAACAACAATAGCATACCTGGTTCAAGATTTTTTTTTTGAAAAAGAGGCAACCAACCTCTTTCCTAATTGAGGTTCATACTTCTCAGGATTTCTTGACAGATTCTAGAGTTTCTATTTTTACAGTCATAGCTTGGGTTAGATTTCAGTTTGCTTGTCTTTTTGAAGTTTCTTTTGTTTACTTCTGAAAAGGTTTTAAGGGAGTCTTTGAATGATTGATCTTCCTGTTTGGCTTATTTTGTGATTCCCTGCAATCCACAGTAGGCCAAATATATTTTTTAGTCTTGTCTCATTGTTCTTTTTACCCCTTTCGTTTGCTTTGAAAAAAGAGAAAAAAAAAGATTTATTTTTCAGTTTTTTTGTTTGAAGCAATTGAAAAAAAAAAAAATCATTTTCAGTTTGGTAAAGTAGTTGGAGTTAGTTATTTTACTGGAAAGGAAAAAGAGTTCATTTTTTAAGTAACTTAAGTTCTTGAAACTTAAGTAACTTGTAGTCAAGGAAAATTTAATTTTAGGTCTTGTTAAATATCTTGGAAAAAGTTAATTAAGGAAAAGTTAGTTACAAAGAGTTAGTTGTAAATATTTACTGTTGACTAGAAGTAATTTTTCTTTTAGAGTTTCATCTTTTTCTCCTCTTTTCAACTCTCATAACATCACTAGTTTCATCACCATATCCTTTGAATTAACCAAGCCATTAAAATGAATGATAAATCTAAAATTAAGTAGAATTTTATGTTTGTAGGGTCAACCAACTAGTTTAGGGTTAGGGCCTTGAATTAGGTTGGAGAGGAAACTCTTCAAGGCTATTAAACAAACATTGGAGTCAGAGATAGGGAGTGTTAAATTCCATTGACGTAAAATTTATCCGGGACTCCCCTCTAACACAGGGGCTAAACATGAGGCCGCGTGAGGAAAGACAGTGGAGATAACCCCTCCAAAGCTAGACTAAACGTAGTGGGGAACACATATTGAGGATCTGTCATGGGAATACTAACGCCTACATTTTTCTACGGAGCTTTGTGGACCTCGAATCCATTCGATATCCTCTGTTGTCTTATGGACCACTTGATTTCGATACCCTCGGTAGGTTTCATAATTGTTATCCTACTCATTGCGATCCACCTGACTGTTGACTGTACCCGCCTGGCAACTACTTGCGAGTTGGCAACTTAGTTGCCACTTTTCTAGGGACTTACACATGTGACTGTAGGGGTACATCATGGTACCTAGGGAAGACATTGGTTCACACTTTGCAGAGTATACCCGGAGGGTTCTTCCGTGTTCGAGTTGCACTTGCACTGGTAAGTTTCTCTAGTGTTGGATGGCGTAATTGTTCTTCCTACTAGATAGTTGTCTACTTGATTTGTCTTTAAGAACTTTTAGTGTGTTTTATGTGCTCCCTAGTTTTCCATAGTGAGTTAGTCAATCATTTCTTTGGCTCTCTTAACTAAGGTGGTAGACCGCCCACTCCACCGATCGTGAGGAATTTTCGGTCTTCTACTTAGAAATGTGGAGCCGCCTCTTTTTAAGCGTTGTTTTGATAACACTGGTTCATCAGAGTCAGTGTGTTAGACTTTTACAAACTTGAATGATCCTGGAAGGGGAGAACTTGTGAATAATATCTTCATGGAAAATGTTACTGACGATACCAACCAAGGAACCCATTCACAAGAGAATTCTTGTGCTTTTCGTTTTTTTGGAAACATTGGTGTCCCTTTGATGACCACTTTGTACATTCTTAGGTTGAATGTGGGACTACTAGTTTGGTTGGGTACCATTCCAATTCTCTTGATGCTTCTCAAGTGAAGCACTTTATGTCATGGGCATCATGTTGATGTTCCTTCATCAACGAAGTCTTCTCCTCCTCCTTCTACCTTCTCTAGTGAAAGTATAGATACTATTAATCAAAAGTCTAAATGAAATAGAAAGAGGAAGAATAGGAAGAAGAAATCACCAACCTCTGCCAGTCATGTTGGACATAGGTCAACAACCTCTGCAAGTCATGTTTAATACCAGCACCGACCCTCTGCAACTCATGATGGGGGAAAAAGTCCAGTCACTACTAGTCATAGTAGTAAGAGGTCTGTAGCCTCTGCGAGTCATGTTATTGACCCATCACTAAACTATGCAAGTCATGTTGGGGGCATTGATTCTATTGAGAAACCTAGATGGTTATGATGTAAGCCTAAGTTCCCTTGTAATATTTTCAAGGGAGATCACCTTACTCATCTATGCCCTGGCATTCTAGAGGTACAAAGATTTTGGTCCCTATCTGCAAGCTCTTATGATTCTGAGTCTTCTAAGGTTTCCTCACAGTATATTCAACCTTTGGTTGATGAAGCAGTCATGTTGATGCAATATTCAGCTGATCCCACTCCTATTTTTGGGGGTGATGTGCCTATATACCATGTTGTCACACAACCTATTCAGACAGTGGTTGAGAAAGTGGTCACGTCGATGCAATCTTCGACTGATCCCACTCATCTCTTGGAGAGTTTCAAGTCTACCAAAGTGGTCATGCTGATGCAATATTCAGTTTATCCCACTCTTCTCTTAGAGAGTGATGTGTCTACCGACTATGTTTTTATCATTTCCAGTTCAGTACTTTCAGAACAAGGGGGAATTTCGCTCACTTCAAGCACACCCCCTCCAAACCCTAGGATGATTTCCTTTGAATGGAATGACCTTGTTGAGCCTCGTCTTCCTTATTCTGCACCTTTTCAATTAAGGGTTGAAGTTAATTCAACAAAAACTTATTGATGTATTGTGGATGAAGGAGCATCTGCATGTATTTTATCCCCCTTGGTTTGGCAAGACTTGGGATCTCCTGAGCTTGTGTCTGCTTCACATGAGCTGTTGGATTTTGACAGACGTCCTAGTGAATATTTGGGGGTTCTTCCTCAGTTTCCTATCTCATTAGGTGGGAAACATGTTCTTGTTGATTTTATAGTGGTGCAGGGCCCATTATATTTCAATATTCTTCTCGGGAGCGATTATGTATATGTTATGATTGTTCTGGTGTCTACGCTCTTCCGGGTGATGCATTTCCCTCATAATGGAAGCATTGTCACTATCGACTAGCTGGCATCTGATAATCACCATCCTAATTCAACATTAGTTCAGGATACCCCTTTATATGTTCTTAGTGTTCATGTAGACTCTACCCCACCACAGGTTAATTATGTGGAATTTTATCCTTGATGTTCAATTTCTCCTGAGAAGAAACTTGTTCATTCATGTTTTTCTTCTCGAGACATGGTCTTGGAAATTGATCCATTGGTTTATCGAATGGGGGCATGGGATCCCTTGTCTCCCCCTCTTGGTACAAGTGATCTCATTGGGATTACTTAAGAAAAGTATCCCCCTGGAGTCTTCTTTAAGCCCTTTTCAGACTCTATAAACATGAAAATATTGTCAAGCGATCTTGTTTTCCTTCATGCTCACCAAAATCAAATTTGAAGGCATGCTTGTCCGATGGTAGTTTACCCCTTATTCGGTCTGGATGGTCAATTGTATGAACACAAGTATGCTCTAGGAACTTCAGTTCACTAGAAGAGTATTCTCAAGTATAATTTTAACCCTTTTTCGGGCCTGGGGGACTAAATTTATGAAAAAGGAACATTCTCCTTGGTTTTGGTTTATCACCTTTTTCGGGCCTCGAAGATTATTTACAAAAAAGAAACCCCCATGTAGTCCATAGTTAAGATCTTTTCAGACTCCCTAAAATTGAAAAGATCATTGAGTGACCTTGCTGCTTCAGAATCATTAAATTAGTCCAGAAGAATATTTATTGGCATTAGTTTACCCCTTTTTTCGGCTGGTAGATTATAGAGGAAAAAGGTACGCCTCGGGAGATTCGTCTCGTTGGGAGAGTTATCCTCAGTAACGTTTATAATTTTTTGAGCTAAGGGGACTAAAATCAGAAAAAGGCCGTGAGACCATAGTTAATCTCTTTTTAGACTCCTTAAAATTGAAAATATTGTCGAGTTATCTTTTCTTTTTCACACTCGTTAAAATTGTTTTGAATAAACGTCTTTTTGGTGCCACTTTACCCATTTTGCGAACTGACTAGACTATATCCAAAAAAGGTACCCCTTGGAGTCTTCTTTTATGTTTTCTCAGACTCTCTAAGCGTGAAAAAAACTACCGATCTTACCTTCTCTAGGCTCGTTAAAATTACATTGAAGGGGGTTTCATTGTCTTTTTGATTGCATTTTCATTTCTCCATCTTTGGCCTAATTCCATCTCCATGTTTCTCTCAACTGAACCTTTGAAGCATGCCTTATACGCAAGCCTTGTAGTACTTTTCCTCTGTGACCTGACACCTTGATCGATGGAGGATTTTTTCCCCGAGTGTCCTTTTCCTGCACATGTCTCCTTGCTATGAGCATTAGTGCGTTCCTTGAGTCTGGAACTAGTATGCTTGCTTGTGACTCTCATTACTCCTTTGTAATGTAGCATTCTTTCATTCTTTTTCAAAGCTATTTAAAAATTTGAAAAAGACAAAAAAATAAAAAAAAACCCAAAAAGAGGGGACGGGAAATATATATTATTTTTTGGCAGCACAATGAGTCGCCCTTGGACAAAGCACATCCTTTTGTTTGTTTGTCAAACATTGGGATCTAATATGAAATTAGGAATATTTTCTCGCTACATAGAGTTGTGTCCTCCTGTGTTTGGTTACTCTTCCAAACACATGGAGATTTTGCATTGTCTCATGCATCGTGAACTTATGTCAATGTCATGCTGCCTGAATCTGATCATATTTCATGATTTTTTCCAAGGGAAGTTTCACCCAACCTGAGTTAGACTTTCTGCAATTTGTCTCTTGACCTCATGACCTAGACATCTCGAACGTTTCATCAAGTTCTTGTTCAAATTCAATGAAGTTCTCTACCTGGTCATCGAGATCCTCTTGTCTTTTCCCGATGAGTCATCGAAGACCTTTGGGTAGTCAAGTCATACACCCACATTGTACTCCTACTCGAGTTTTGAAGATATTGAAGTTGTTGTTGGATTACTGAGAGGGGGGGTGAATCAGTAATAGAGCAATTTAACCATATAATCCAAGTGGTATATCAATGAAGCATTATTATCCAATAACTGCAGAGTAAATAAGCAATG
>JZKD02S0398154.1:0-18237 GCA_000966675.3 Picea glauca | reverse complement strand
AAAGTTATTTAGATCAACTCTTTCTTCTAACTGTGCCCTAGTTTTGAGACTAGGACAAAATCTACCAAGCATACCTAGATTCATATTTTCGAAACAAAAATTTCCACTTATCTTAGCTTTACCAGAGAACAAAGCTTTAAGATCTTACCTCTTTTCTTCAGATCCGATTTCTTTCTTCACACAAAGATCTGGAAGTCAAGTAGAATAATGCGCACTACAACAATAGATCCACGCACATATATTTCTCTTTTCTTTAGTTCCCAGCAATCACAGTTTCAGGTCCCGACAACAGAACCATTTGTTGGCATAGGGGCAGACCTAGGGTTCAATTCTTCAACAACACACCAACCAAACCCTAACTACTGGCCCTTTCGAAAACACCTGCGAAGAAAATGAAGTCTCACCCGAGGTAGAGGCAGGGGGGATTGTAGGACTCAGGTGTCTACAACCAAGTTGGGACACATATCTGTGATTACAATACTTTAACAAAACACTTAAACAAAAATATGCATTAGTTCTTGAATTTCATTCACATCATATATCAAACCCTTAATACAAATCAATGCAGTAACAATAAAAATCAAGTATTTCCCATCACTTAGCACATAGAATTAGACCAGATCTATCATTCATTCACATCATTAAGCACTAATCTATAATATTGGATGCATTCGTTATACATAAAATCAACAACACTAAGCAAATAATCACATAATCAACATGAACGACATCGCATAAATCACATCAACATAGGATCTACGTGGTTCACCCCAGTGTGGGGCTATGTCCACCAACTTCTTCTTATTATTATTTATTTGTCTTCAATCTCTTACATGTGTCTGCTCCTATGCACAAAGCCACAAATCCAAGCCTTGCACTGGACAGGTGATCTACACACAGTGCACTAGATCCAACTTCCTCAAAATCGGGTCAAGGCACATAGCCAACTCCTTGATAACACAAAGCATATTACAATCACTTTCACTTATCTCTAAAAGTATCAACACGTAGTATGCACAAAATCCAACAATTTTTCTTCGCACTTAACAACCTTTACATATTCTTGCATGAAGCCAACTTAGACTTGTCATCATCCACTAAGCCACACTTACCTATTCTTTCATCGCCTAGCTACTTATTTATACATTACAAAAAGGCCTAAAAATGGGTAAACCCATGGGCCAATATCCCATAATCTGTTACTTAAACCCTAAAACCCTTTGTTGGGTCCACAATCCCACAAAATGAGTGAGATCAGGTGATCTCTACTCCACATGGGCACTTGATCTTCAACCAGCCTATCAAAGTCCCAAAAATGGTCAAACATGACCAATGTTTCCTCAAAAATTGGTTGAGGGCCAAGAAATATATATCACTCACAACCATCAGATCTGGAGAAGGTGCACGATAGTTAACCATCGAGTCCTTTGGAATTCGTTACTTCAGAGAGTTTTCAAGTTTTTTTTGAGAAAGGATCCAAAGCATGAAGCTTCGAAGTCCTAGAGTGACTCTCAACCATAGATCATTTGGGAGGAGGAGAGCCATTGGATTTCCTAGGTAGTTCGGTGGTTTGGAGTTCAAAGAAATTGGTGGAAGTGTCCGCAGAATGGAATTCCTCCCAAAGTTTCGAAGTCCTGAAATCAAACGTGAATCCGGATCATTTTTGTATGAGGACACATGTCAATAGATCAACCTATTCGATAATTTTCCATTTGGGGAATTTTTGGTGTAGCGTAGCGAAGTCTCCTAGAGACCTGAAGTCCATAACCAATCCAGATCATCCGATATGAGAGACACGTGTCAATGGATTATCAAGCGTCTTGAAGTTCAGTAATTCGACACTCTGGAGGAAATGGTTTGTGGTTGCGTGGGAGGAAGAGATCCCGAAAGTCCCAGAGTGCTGAAGTGATGTGACATGATGACATCACCAGGGGTGACGTGGAAGTGTTTGGAAATTCAGAGTTTGGGAGTTTTGGGGTTTGAAAATGTGAAATCCTCCAAAGTCCCAAAGCGTCGGATATGACATGGCATGATGAAGTCACCTAGGGTGACATGTACCAACCCTAATTTTGCCACATGTCACTCGAAAATGGGTCCACTTGTCACCATATTATTTTCTCACAACAGTACTACACAGACCCTGGAAAATTTAAGGGGTTTGGGAATTCGACGTTCAGAGGAAATAATGGATGATGAAGGAATAACTTTCAGATCTTCAAAGTCTCGTAGTCCGGGAGTCATGAAGTCCAGAAGTTACGAAGTCACGAAGCACCGAAGTGACAAGGCTTGATGATGTCACCTAGGGTGACGTGGGAACACAAGATGCATGCCACGTGTTAGTGTGTTTTGTTCTTTTAAAAGACTGATTTTTCTAGTTAGAAATTGACACATGTTACCCCTTAGATTGGGCCATGTTTTCTCTTCTTGGGATCTACCACATAGCACCTCTCTAGTGTGTGGTTGTTGACTAGATCAACAGATAGAAACGATTGCGGAAATCCAAAGGTGAATTAATGAAGGCATTACTTCACATTATGCAATCCATTGGGATCGTAGATCTCCATCAAGATATAATATCAATGATGAACGTGATTTCTACTCCATTGCACAGCTTTCCATTGAGGAGGTTGGGTTCATTGTTAAACCCCAACAATTTTTGAGGTCCGTAATCGAATAGGAAAATCGATATTAAAGTGATCGACATATCAATGATTTTTTCAGTTTTTGAAATCAGAGTCAATCCTGGTTGTTTGTAGAAAGGTGAATGTCAACCATAGATCTCATTCCTTCATGGTTTTAGAAATTCGAGAGGCAACACAAGATGGATCCTTAAAACTCCTGAAACCTGGAGTTCTATAGCTCTTTTTGATCATTGATATAAATAGAGAATGAGGAACGTTTATCACACGTCCTCTGAGTATTTGGAAATTGGGCATTCGGGAGATTAGAAGTGTGCGGGTGCAAAGTCCGTCGAAGCCTGAAATTTTGAAGTTACATAATACGAAAGTGACATCACCGAGGGTGATGTGGACCACCATGTTCATGCCACATGTCCATATATTTCATGTGTTTGACAAGTTAATTGTGATAATGTTAATATGACATGCGTCAACAACTGATTGGGCCACATGTCACCTCTTTTTTGTTGACACGTAGCACCTTGGGTACACTGTACTAAATGAACCCTAGAAGTTCAGAGGTTTGGCATTCGGGAGAAATCAATGTGGAGGTTGTAAGAACCTATGAAGCCAAATCTCCAAAGAAGCAAAGCCCCGAAGCTTCGAAGATGTATTGTGCAAGGATTATCCAGCTCGACATTCAGGATAAATAAGGAATGAAGTGGCAAGATCTTTTGAAACCCGAATCTCCAAAGTACCAGATCTCTGAAGCTTCGAAGAGGTAGTTGTTTGAAAATTTTCCACTTCATAGCTTGAAGGAAATGGGGTGAGGTGAAAGGAAAACCTCTAAAGCCTGAATTTTTGGATCCCCGGAGGTCCGAAGCATAAGATAACCACCTTGCAACTAGAACATGGTCACAGCCCATGGTCACATGCATGTGAGGGCTGAAGAAAAAGGGATAGTGTCCAAAAATTGTTTTGAACAACATAGAAGGGATCAGAGAAGGATCCTATGGGGCTTTTTATTTGTACATACCTACACATAATGAAGTAAAGAAGGCTTGTAAACCTGAATAAAGGATCCAACATGGATCCAAGAGCCAATTCGACTCTGAGTTGGAAGAATCCATGTACACGGATTGCATCACTGAAAATACATTTTTTTTAAGTATGCATAACTTCCTACTCAAAACTCAAAATTGAGCATGGAAGTAGGCATTGGAAAGGTATTGAATAGTAGAAGATAAATGTTCACCTAGAAATTGGATCTAAATAGTCAATTTCTTAGGAAATCAATAGAAAATAAGTTTGATATATATTAATGAATCATAATGGTTCATGTTTTCATAAAAATATTTTTGCAGAATTAACATCTTTCAGATCAGAATCAACGAAGAGTGCAGAGTGATGGATGATACATATATAGTCTATAGTAAAGAAGATTGAATCAGAGGGATGAATTTCTAGTTGGGTATGGAAGGAACCAACTTCAATGTACATGGAGGAGGAAAGGAGAAAGACACAAATCTGACTTAGACCCTCAGAAAATTGAAGACAGATGTCCAAAGACACAAGGTTGATAATGAGAGGCTTATGAAGGCCAGGGAACAATAGGAAGACTTCAATATGAAGTTAATGAAAATCCTAGACATAATTGAAAATAATTTGGATAAGGAGAGTGGCTCCATCAAATCAGAAAGACATGGGACCCCTGAGGGAAAAGGAAGATCAAGGAGTGATAGCAGACACGACCATCACTCCCAAAGGCATTCCAATAAGAGAGAACATAGTAGCTCAAGTTCATTCCCTATCAAGAAGAATAGGAGGTCTGAGGTGGATTAATTTAAAGGAGAAATGAACAAGATCAAACCTCCTACTTTTGATGGAGATCACAAAAAAGATGAAGATGTCGAGACATGGTTGTTGGGCATGAAAAAATATTTCCAACTTCATAATTATTATTCTCATGCGGAAGGAATAATTTCTATTTACCAGTTGAAATGAAAGGAATCCATGTTGTGGGATCAACTTGTGCAAATGTAGCACATCAGAGAGAATATTTTTACATGGAAGGAATTCAAGAAGCATTTTGAGAAGAAATACTTAACCAAGAGGTATTATGACAAAAATATGAAAGAGTTCTTTAAACTAAAACTGGGAAACAAGACCATTGATGAGTATGAAAGGATATTCTTAGAACTGTTGAAGTATGTCTCCTTCATCAAGGATGAGACCATTAATATTCAGAGTTATTTGAGTGGGTTTCCATCCTTTATCAGTGAAAAGATTCAATATGATGATCCCAAGACTTTGGAGGAAACCATAAGGAGAGACAAGTGCTTATATGATCAACATAAAGGAAAGCCTACTTTCCACATATCTTGGGAAGACAAGAAGAAGTTTAAGAGGGAACAAAGGCAAAAGGGGAACAAGCCACCATTTTTCATAAATAGTTCTCAAGGACATCCATCTTTTAGAGAGAACAGACTGGTTGCGGTAGGTGTGTCAAGGAAGACTTCCATTCAATGTTGGGGTTGTAAAGGAGACCATAAGTATAGATATTGTCCTCACAAACGTGACAAAGTGAGAGTTGTCCACAATGTACAACAAGCAGAAACAATGGAGGACATGGGAAGAAGTGTACCAAGGATCTATGTAGCCCTTGACAACAAGAAATTTGAGTTTCAATCACACATGATTGAAGTAGAAGGTATGATAAATAACCATGCCTTTAATATTTTAATAGATTCAAGATCTAATAATAGTTATATAGATCCTAGAGTAGTGGAAAGATTGGAATTTCCAAGAAGCAAGCATGGGAAATCTTGGCTGGTACAACTGGCTACAGGAGCCAAGAGAAAAGTTGTTGAGTTGGTTAAATCATTTCCAGTGGACATGAATGGGCTAGGTACCAAGGCATATTTGAACATCTTGCCATTGGGTTCATATGACTGCCTAATTGGTATGGATTGGTTGGACCAAGACCATGTTGTCTTAGACTAACATTGTCCAAGACATTTACTTTCCTGAATGAGGAAGGGAACCCAAGAACAGTCCAAGGAATTTCTAGGGTAGTTATTTTCCAAGAGATCTCAACAATGCAGTTGAAGAAGTGTTATAGGAAGGGATGCCAAATATTTTCAACTCATATGGAGGAAGCACCCAAGAATAAGGTTCCAAATATGGAGGATCTCTTATTCCTGAAATATTTTGAGGATGTGTTTAAGGAGATACTGGGACTACTCCCAAAGAGATATATCGATTTCTCTATAAATTTGATGCTTGGAGAAACTCTAGTATCCAAGACTCCCTATAGGATGAGTACACCAGAGTTGAAGGAACTAAAAATCCATCTTGAAGAACTTTTGAAGAAGGGGTATATACGCCCAAGTGTGTAACCTTGGGGTATCCCAATTTTATTCGTAAATATGAAGGATGAGACATTAATATTGTGTATTGGATTCAAACAATTGAACAAGGTGACTATAAAGAACAAGTTTCCTTTGCCAAGGATCAATGATCTCTTTGATGAGTTAAAGGATGCAAGGATATTCTCAAAGGTTGATCTCAGGTTAGGATATCATCAAGTAAGGATCAAAGGTGAAGACATTAGTAAGACTACATTTGGGACAAGGTATGGTCATTACAAGTTCATAGTGGTGCCATTTGGGTTATCAAATGCACCAACTATTATTATGTGCTTAATGAATGGTGTTTTCTGGGAGTATTTATACAAGTTTGTCATTATGTTTTTGGATGACATCCTTGTATATTCCAAGTCAGAAGAATAACATGAGCATCACTTGAGGATGGTGTTACTAGTGTTAAGAGAGCACCAATTGTATGCCAAATTGAGAAAGTGATCATTTTATCAAAACCAAATTCATTATTTGGGGAATATCATATCCAAAGAAGGTATAACAATGGACCCTAAAAATATTGAGGCCATTAAAGGGTGGAAAACACCTAAGAATGTGACCGAAGTCAGATCATTCATGGGTCTAGATGGCTACTACAAAATATTCATTGCAGGGTTTTCGAGGATTTCTCACCCAATCACTTCCTTGCAAAGGAAGGGGATGCAGTTTCAATGGACAACGAAATGTGAAGAGAGCTTCCAGCAATTGAACTAGTTGTTAACCAATGCTCCAATTACGAGGATTGTTGATCCGAATGAAGATTTCATTGCAGGGTTTGTAGGTTTTTCGAGGATTGCTCACCCAATCACTTCCTTGCAAAGGAAGGGGGTGAAGTTTTAATGGAGAAAAGAATGTGAAAATATCTTCTAGCAATTGAACCAATTGTTAACTAGTGCTCCAGTTATGAGGTTTTCACATATGCATGCAAAGAAGGAATTGGTGGAGTCCTCATTCAGAATGGGTTTGTGATATGTTTTGAATCCAGAAAATTGAAAGAGCATGAAATCCTTTATGCCACTCATGATTTGGAGTTGGAAGCCATAGCACGCCTTGAAGAAGTGGAGGCACTACCTCATGGGAAGAGGTTTTGAGCTGAGGACAAACCATAATGGTCTGAAATATTTTCTTGATTAACCAACTTTAAATGCTAGGAAGAGTAGATGGTTGGAATTCCTTTATGAGTATGACTTTGATATTAAGCACATCAAAGGAAAAGAGAACAAAGTGGTTGATTCACTCAGCAGGAGAGTTCATGAACTACATTCTACAACCATTATCATGTATAAAAATAATCTTAAAAAAGGAATTTATGAGGCTGCAAAGGTATATTTGCAGTACATAGAGTTGGTAACAAAATTACAACAAGGTAAAATGTAGCAGAAAGTTGAAGATTATGAATTGGGAAATTATGTAATTATTTTGTACATGAACATAATTTATGTACCCAATTCTCATGAATTGAGGAGTACAATTTTGAATGAGATGCATAATGTACCTTATGTTGGACACCCAGGATATCAGAAAATAGTTGCAGCAGTCAAGATCCAATACTATTGGCCATCCATGAAGAAGGATATTGTTGAGTACATTGCTAAATGTTTGGAGTGTAAAAAGTTCAAGGCTAAGCATAAACACCCAGTTGGGTTGCTGCAAGCATTTCCCATTTTTGACTGAAAGTGGGAAGTGGTGACAATGGATTTCATCACCAAATCTACCAAAATAGGCAAGCAACATGATGTTATCATGGTGGTGGTGGACAAGATTACCAAAGATGCCCATTTCATTCCTATGAAATTTACTCACAAGGAATCCAATGTATATTAGGGAAGCAATATTCTTGAATGGCATACCCAAGACAATTATGTCTGACAGAGACCCAAATTTTACCTCAAGGTTTTGGAAGGGATTATTCAAAGGGTTTAGAACAAATATGAACTTCATCACAGTTTATCATCCCGAGACAGATGGTAAAATAGAAAGAGTAAACCAAGTGATAGAGGATATGATAAGGATGTACATGATGGAAAAACCATCTAAATGGGAAGATTATATACACTTGGTAGAATTTTCCTACAACAATGGGTACCAAGAATCACTAAAGATGATCCCATTTGAGGCACTTAATGGAAGAAAGTGAAACACACCAATAAGATGGGAAAACCCAACTGACAGAGCTGTGATTGGGCCAGATTTGATCAGGGAAATGGAAGAGAATATGTTGAAGATGAAACATAATTTAAAGGTTTCCCAAGACAGGAAGAAAAAATGTGATGACAAGGGAAGAACTCATAGGGAATTTAAAGTGGGTGATCATTTTTTCTTGAAGGTGAAGGGCAACAAACGATCCCTGAAGTTGAGAAATTGTTCCAAGTTGGAAGCCAGATATTGTGGTTTGTTTGAAATCCTAGAGAGGATTGGACTAGTAGATTACATGCTTGCATTACCTACATCTATGATTATTCATAATGTATTCCATATATCATTTCTCAAGAAATATATACCTGATGTTAATCATGCTATTGATTGGAATGTGATTCAGGTGGAGAAAGGAAGAGCTTTTCAAGTGCATCTGGTAACACTCTAGACCAAAAAATCAAACAACTCTAGAATCAATCCATAGGGCTTGTAAATGTCTAATGGACCTAGTATGATCCTGAGGATGCAACTTGGGAGCCTGAAGATGCTATGTGGGTAGAATACCAACATCATTTTGAATATTTTGGAAATCTTATTGATATTATGTAAGTAAGTCGATGCACTAAGGATAGTGCATAAATAAGGGGAGGGGATTGTAATACCCAAGGCCGATCCCCTGCTGAATTGTAATGATGTTTAATGATGTTTATAGGATGGTGATCCAAGTGTTTATAAGTTGGGAGGATCATGTGTTTATTAGGTCATAGATCCTAGATGTTGAAGACCAGGGAGCCTGGTTTTGTATATGTAAATACTCACATAATTAATATAATTACATTGTTGCGTGTAGACCAACCATGAAAAAAGATTTAAGGGGGACTAAGATCCATTGGGTAGGGAAATGGATGGGGTTGAGAGGCTGGGAAAAAGTGATAAGCTAGAGGGATTATTACCAAGGGAATATTATAATATATTTTCCTAAAATACTAAGGTTTAGGGAAACAACCCCTATTATCCTAAGTTCCTTTGGGGAGAGGAACGAACTCCAAGTGGAGAGGAATGAGCTCCCAAGAGAGCCATGTGTCAACCTAGGTGCATGAAGTTTTATGGGGGAAAATACGTCATTGTGGGGGTTTTCTCGCCATTCTTTGCATGCTCCCCACTCATGCATGCACTCAGACTGAGAATTCACACAACCAACCATTTCCTCCATTGTGGACCTCTACAACTTCTGAAACCTGCAAACCCGTGAAGATAACCCTTTTTCCTGTGAGGCACAGCACGACTATGCAGTGCCTGAGCCATATCACATCCTAGCCATTTTTTTGTTTCTACCCATGTTTTTTTATGGATCAGTGTGGCTTGTTGTCATTACCAAAACCCATACCCAATTTTCTTACTGTGGTTTCCTGTTTGACTTAGGAACTGGACAAAAGAAGTAATGTTTCAGGCCTATGGATTTGAAGAGGTGGGTTTTCAAGCCCATGGATTGAAGAAGCAGGTTGTCAAGCCTGTGAGAAACACTCTCCAAGTGAGAGAGATTGTTGGGGAAGTGATTTCTCCTGGAGGGAGTCCAACAAAAACTATAGATCTCTGAGATTTCCTGATCTATCTTGTTGTTGAAGCCCTAAAAGGGAAGTGGAGCAGCCGATGTACTATGGAATAGTGAAGGTGTATATTCCCAGGGTGGGACAAGAATGTGGGGAATGGGAGTCTATGGGTGGTGGGCGTAAGTAGGCTCCAGAGATGAAATCCTTCTTGTTTCATTGTGCATCTTTCTGTATTCTTAGCCTATCCTAGGATTCTATTTACCCTAGGTGGAGTTTAGTCCCGTATCGGGGGAGACCCACTGCTGATAGATTGGAGCAGTGTTTTCTAAGGCTGGGAGGTTCAGGAAGTTCTGCACGCTACATGCCATGATATTTATAATATTTTCCGTGTAAGATGTTGTATCAGATTTCTGTGATTTCCACATTAATTTGTGTATTATTAGAATGCATATTAGTTGTTTAATTTTATATGTATGATGTTCCATAAATATTTCTATCTATCATATCCCAACAAGTATATGCTTGGGTATGGATAGTTTGATAATCAAAACATAGTGAGATTTTTTTTTTTGTATTTATTTCATGTGACATTTCCCAGCAAAAGGCTGGGGTATTACACCCCTTATGTTAAGAAGGATGCATGCAAGCGAGCCAAAAAATGGCTCAGTTTCTAAGACCTGAAGGTTTTGTATTCCATGATGAAGATAAATGATGAGGTGGTATCCATATCGAGAGGAAATACAATATTGGTTGACTGCAAAAGAAGATGAATTTCCTTGATAAGAGACTCAGGTTTTGATCACCATTCGAAGGAGAGATATATCTACAATGATGTGCATGATATATTATTTGTTGAATTTCCATGTTTTTTTTATGAGTGGTTAAATAGGTATACTGCTACTAATACTTCTTTGAGACCAGAAGAACCATTGGTCTAGGACCAGACTATAGTTGATCAACTGAAGGAATTGGAAAATAAGTTTTCTTGAGCAATTGAGTTCTGGTTTGGTCATGTCAAGGAAGGATACATTATTTTTTTTTTTATAGAATACAATGATTCTTTCAATGATGTTGAAATAAATTTTGCTGAAGGTCCTCAAAAAAATTTGCTAGAAGAAATCTCGTTCTGGATCAAGATGTTGTTTGTGGAGAAAGGGTTGATGCAAATGGAGCCTGATAGGATGGCTAAGTAGAATCCCTTAGAACCAAGGGGATGAAAAGAAGGAAGAAAAGAGAGATGTAGGAGATGCATCTTCTGAGAGGATACAGAAAATGTTAAGATGAGGTGAGGGAAAAGAATGGACCCAAAAGAGTAGAGGAGAGAAAGAGTTGAAATATATGCAAGACAAGTTGAGCTAAGGAGGAAAGAAGGAAATAGGAGTGGAAATAATATATAAAAGGTTGTGAGATGTGGGGTCAGGCCCTTAATGAAGAGGAATGATACCACACTAGGAGGAAGTGTAGGAGAGAAAACTATTCCTGAGAGGTTCATAGACGAAGATAGGTTAGTGAAGAGGTGTGACATTAGGAGCAGGTTATTCAATGAAGATACCAAAATTAGTGGTAGTAAGGGTAGATAATATGAAGCCCGAGGTGCAGAGTAGAGGAAGATGAGGAGCAGAGTAGAGGCACAAAGGTAGGAGAGGATGATGAATATCTCCCATAAGGATGGGAAGAGGAGTTAGTTATATTGGATGGTATTACACAGATATAGGTAGGAAAATATTTAGGTTTCCTCACAAGAAATGATGGAAGAAGATGGAGGCACCCCCCCTTATGCATTTGTAACCAAGAAAGAGTAAAAGACAACATGACCATAGGAGAAGAAGAAGGAGTAGGAGAAGAAAGGATAGAATACATTAGTAAAGAAGAGGATAAAGTCAACAATACTTCAGAAGGGATATTGTCAGTACCAATACCAACACTAATCAATCAGTCGGTAGGACACATTCCTAGATTGAGAATGAAGAATCAAAATATAACTCTGAGGCTACCCATGTTCCATGGGATGGGTAAGGACAATGTAGAGAAACATTGGTTTAGATGTGAGGCTATATGGTATTTGAAGAGGATCACAAACAAAGAATCAAGGATTTCACAATTGGAGACCAGTTTTAGGGACAAATCCTTGACATGGTACATGAAGTACAAGGAAACAAGGCCAGTGGGATAGACAAGGTCCCTAACAAAAATCAAGAGAGATATTCTTAAGGAGTTCTAGAAAACTAAGTCATAAACTCAATCAATCATGTATATTAAGGAGATCAAGTAGAAATAAAGAGATATCATGTGGGACTATGACCAATGGTTTAAGATCTTGTGGACGGGATGGAATTCCAAATCGAGGAAGTTCAACACAAAGAATGGTTCATTGCGGGGTTGATTCTCCATATCCAAGTTCCTCTTACCCAATATAAGGTGACCATTTAGGCATATTTGATGGATATTACGATGTCCTTAGAGGCTACACTGAGAGGTGTAGAAACATCAGTAGTTTGGTGCACGTGTAGTCCCATATTGCCAACCTAAAAAAGAAATTGCAAGACATGGTGAAGGAAAAGGTGGTATATAAGAACATATGGTGTACTACATGTCGATCAAAATCTCACCATAGGGATGAGTGTCCTACATTGGGAAATTATCTAGCAATGGGTGCACCGAATCCATTTTTGACTGGGCCTCAGATGGAATGGTACAATATTTTCAGATAGTGGCGACATATACCACCCTACTACCAAACACTGGATAAATATTAGAAGAATCACCATACTTTGTTATGTGAATTATGAAAGTCCATGGGGCATGATGTGAACAATTTTTTGTCACTTTAGTTGATACAAGAAAACAATCATGATGTCATTCGGGTTCGGGAAGAGAAAAAGGGTGGTGATCGTGGAGGCGTTAATAGAGGTGGATATCAAGGAGGTGTTAGGGGTGGATATGGACGTGTCCAAGGATGAGAATATGGAGGAGGTGAGAGAAGACCCCCCACTTGTTTTAATTGTGCTGAGATAGGCCACGTGTATAGATTTTGAACTAAAATGTGCCCTCCTAGTCGGTACTACTATGGTACCGATCATGTCACAAGGGATTGTCTTGAATTATTGAAGAAGTGGGAAGAGAAGAAGGAACACTACAACATCATGAAGTTAGAATCATGCATGAATAAAAATAAGAATGAGGAAGTTGATGTATGGGTGATAAACCAATGAGGAAGAAATGGGAATGTACTTTAAGCACAGAGAAAGATTAGGAAAAATAATGGAGGGAAATATTAGAAAGGAAACACAACTTCCTTCTAATTTTGATGTTGCATAGAAAAATAAATTTATACATGATTTGCAAAGGTACCTAGAGGAATAGAAAGCACTAGAAGAGCTATAATGTGCAACCCAAAGTTTGCTAGAAGAGGCATGGGTTCATGAGAAATTATAGTGTGTGACCTAAAGGTCGTTGGAAGAATCCTGAGCCCATGAATAATTACAACATGCCACACATAGGTATTTGAAGGGAGCTCATGTGGGAGAGGAGATATAATGTGTGACACAAAGGTCACCATAAGAATATCTTAGGAAAGAATAATTATGATGAACGAAACAAAGGAAAATAGAGGAGTACATGCGTGAAGAGTTGAAGCATTACATGAAATGGGTCATGAAGAAGAAATTGAAAATCAAGTAGCAAACTGCATGGGGGAAGAAGGGGACAATTATAGCTTTATCATCCCCCCTACCCAAGAGGGATGTGTTCTAGGTTAGTAAATAGAAGCACACAAGAAGAGAGATGAAGATGATGGATGAACTCAGAATTTATGATATAGATAGTGTCATGTTGGATATAGGATTCGATGTGAAATTTATGTCAAATAAATACTAGAATTTGATGGGTAAGACAAACTTGGTGTGGCCTCCCTTTCAGCTTCAGGTGGAGAATCAATATAGAATCTATGTTATAGGCTAGTTGGAGTAGGTCGAATTGAAAACAAAAGGGGTGAAGACTAAGGAATATTTTGAGGTGATTGAAATCATGGATGACTCAAATCCCTACCTTTTCGTACTTGGTATTGATTGGGAATTTGACAACAATGATGTATTGAATATGAAGAAGAGACAAAAATGTCCTTTGAGATAGAAAACCTGTGCGTAATTGCACCATTGGATCCAAATGAAAGTGACAGATACAATGAGCTCATGAATGAGGATGTGCAGAGCTCCATTATTGAAAATATCTATAAAATCATGGGGCATAAGAAAGATTATATCAATCCCTCGGTAGATGGGGAGTTGAGTTGGAGAAGTGTGAATTTCTATGATATTGATTCAGATAATTCCATGGAGAGATGGTAGAATAAGTTGTATGAAGTATCTACCTGGAGATGTGTGCATATAACAAAAGGAGTACGATGGATTGGATTTAAATTATGTGATTCCCTAAGGTTTTATGGGACAGGGCTAATATATGTATTCTTAGCATAGATGGAAGAAACATTTCCACAAGATTGAAGGGTTTAGACCATGGATTCCATATTATGAGGAACATCTATGTTATGGTGGGAAATTCACCGTGCAAATATATAGGAATGGGCACAGGTGGTCGAATTCATAAAGGTCATATTCCAGCCCATTTCTGACTTTGATTTGGTCAGTTGATATAATGGTATTGAATATGCCCTGGCACATATTAGCTATTGTGAATGATGGTTGACAAAAAAGAATATTCCTCATACCTAATGGTTCCATTAGTCCTTCCATACAATGGACATGGTCCCTGGGAGATGGTGCATTAAGGAAGAAATCAAGAGGTAGAAAATCGATTGTATACATGTAAGAACACATTTTTGTACAACATTAAGCTTCACAACTGAAGATATTGAACACAAGAAGGAACTCCTTTGAATCAAAGACTTAATTTTCCATCATCAACCAAAGGAGGTCATGCCTAAAGGTGTCTGTGTGTATCATCAACCAATGGAAAAATTGAAAGAAGTCATACATTTTTCAAAAATTGAAAGTGATGATATTGATTAAGATGACCTGAGAAATATACATATTAAAGAAATTGATGACAAGCATGCGGTAGAAGGAAAATCAGCATAGATGGTTGTGTTGGACTATGACTATTTGATTAAGAAGAAGAAGAAGAATATTGGTATTCAAGAAGCACCGAATATGGCTATAATCAGAGATTATTTGGGTCAGGATGCTGTCAACCATGTGGTGGATATTCTAAAGTAATATGAGGATTTATTTCCCTAGAGCTTCTCTGAGATGAAAGGGATCGTCTGTTCCCTAGGGACTATGAGAAATCAACTCAAGCTAGATGCCAAAATCAGTTAAAAGAAGGCCTTACCACTTGAACCCCAAATATAAAGAAAAAGTGTGTGAGTTTGAATGGATGTTGGATGTCAGGATCAGTCTTCCCATGGAGGAGTCATATTGGATTATTCCAATGGTATTGCATCTAAAGAAAACAAGTGACATCCAATTTTTTGTTGACTTGTGAATCCTTAATTCTACCTGCGTGCATGATTTGTTCCCTAATCCTTTTACCGTTGAAGTTATAAAAAAATTTGGAGGACGACAGGACTATTCCTTCGCTGATGGATTTTTAGAATATCATCACATTCAAGTCGCTAAGGAATATCAATCCAACACCACATTTGCAATGGAGTGGGGCTTCTTTTCTTATATTGTGATGCCTTTTGGGTTGAAGAATGCACCTTCAATATTTTCCATGATAGTGGTTACATCATTCAAAGAATGTATCCACAAGTTCCTCGATGTGTACTTGGATGATTGGACAATATTCAACTTATTAAAGGAGAACATGCAATCCCTATACTTGATGTTGGACCAATATCACTAGCTCCAAATTTTACTAAATTTGAAGAAGTGCATCTTTTGTACGACATTTGGGATGTTATTGAGACATGTTTGCAAGGATGCATTTTTGGTAGACCAAGAAAAAATTGTTTCCATATTGGATATGGTGGCCCCCACTTCTATCTGGGAGCTATCGACCACCTTGGGTCATACATGATATTATAGGCAGTTCATTAAGAGTTCTGTAAATATTTTTGTACCACCAGAGAAGCTATTGTGAAAAGACACAAATTACATTTGGATGCAGGAATGTCAGGAAACATTAGATACCCTGAAGAATAATCTAGTCACTGCACCAATCCTGGTCTTCCCAGAATAGTCCAATATATTTCATGTTCATGTATATGCTTCCTCCATTTCTCTAGGAGTAGTATTGGTGCAACCTAGTGAAGGGAACATTGGAAATCCATTATACTTTACTAGTCACAAGCTATATAACTCTAAGAATAACTATACAATGAATGAGTGAGAGATCCTTGCTATGGTGTATTCCTTGCAGGAATTTCAGCTGAAGAATCCATCTATGATAGCTAGACTAGACTTAAGGATTTTTTAGGCTTGGTTGAATAAAGTTTCACCCTGTGGAACCATTTGAAGAATCCATTGGAAATCATCTCTATTTATGACAGGTTTTGCACTGTCAAAGCAAAGGTCACTCAGAAAAATAGAAGTTTGGATTCTCTACCTTCGGGAAAGTGCCAAGTTGTGATGATAGTTATCACAAGCAAGACCAAGGAAATAATTACAACATGGGTGGAGAAACATATAATTTTTGAGTTATCAAACGAGATGGATGATAAGTACCAAATATTTTATACTTAGTTGACATCCATGTACCTCACATCCAACCCCATGATTGAGAAAATGGAGACGATGGACTTGAAATCTCCCTATATTACGATGGTTGATATAGATGAACTCGTTCAGCCCACCCAAAAATTCCATGCCACCCTCAATGAATCTGATAATCAGTTCAAGGAGTTCCTTTAGGAACTCATGAAGATAGTTCCTTTCATGGAATTAATCACACCATAATCAAGGCCATTAGCTCAAGGACGCGCCAAGTAATACTATTGGGGGCTTGTTGGCACCCAAATTTTTGGGATAAATATTATGCATGCGTGCAAACACATGATGGATGAAATAAGGCATGTGTGTCAGTCAGAAGTCCCATAATACGCGCTAGGAATCAAGAAGATACCACATGCATGTTGGAATCAAGAAGAATATCTTTGGGAATCTTCTCGAATGATTTACTCAGGCAGTACGAGAGATCCTGGAGTAGTTAAGGGATAATATGGAAAGTTATTTAATACTTCCATGAATCCAAAGAGGATACATGGGTTTCATGTGGGTGGAAAAATCAGTCCGTAGAGTGAGTGGAGAAGAATTGAAAGAGATAGAGCACCAATGAAAATAAGGAAACAAAAATGGAGCAACAATGACACAGATAAGGTGGTTATTGTTCATTCAATGTATTCACTCTGATTTCTCTTGATTGAGAAATAAGTCTATCTAGTTTTTTCAGGAGTCTTGTTGTGAGTCTAGTTTTGTATGTGATTGGAACAAGTTTTTTAACAAGTCTGTAATAGAGTCATCTTAGTAGAATGGAAAAATTCTTATAGAGTGCATGGTGCCTTATAATACACTACTGATAGAATGTATGAGAGTGCATATCATTGTTTCATATGAATTATGATTCTCTTTGTCCATGTATACCACTATTTTAATGGAAATAATATAATTTGATGTGACTCCTATCATTTAATATATTGGTTATGGGTTCAATGAATGTCTATGGTAATATTACATGATTAAATCTATTAATGTATTGTAATGGAACATGTGAATGTTAGCCCGATTGGTTTCCATGTGTAGCTTAACCATTCATCACCAACACAAGATTAGATGTTCTCTGTGATTCCCATGGAATCTTGGGTGAGACCTTCCTTAGTCTTCAATTGAGGATCAATATGTCAATGCCTTAGGTTTTTTTTGGTCATCTCTAGATGAACCCTAGGTCATCAACCCCCCAATGTTAAGAAGGATTTGTGCAAGTGAGACAACACATTTTCATGTCTCAACCTTGTATTTATTGTTATAATATACTACACAAAAGTTCTATCCTTTCATCCCAATCCATAATTCTCCACACCCCATGCAATTCCTACATCTCCTCATTACTTCATGGAAAAATATACAGTTCCAATACTTAGTTGTTTTCATGACTTTTACTCTGTGGAAAAGCCTTACATTAAATTCCATAGTCTTCACTCTGCATGGAGACTATTCCCCACACTCCACATTAGTACTTCATTCTTTCTCATATGGGATAACACTTGGTTATATTTAAACCTTGTCTCATTTGGAGTAATCAATGTACGCACCTTTATCTACAATTTTTTTTTATCTTTGCTTTAACTCTACCTCCATGACTACTTATCTCTATACTAGTGTTCAACACTTAGTTGATTATTGAATCAAAATCCCATGTGGATAACTCAACGTATTACCCATACAGATATCTTAACATTCCCATTTCTCCACATGTATCTTTCCTCCACAACTTCTCCTCCACATTGATTTATCCCATACCGCCCTTTCCCGTATAACTACTCTTCCTTCTCCCTAC
>JZKD02S0398143.1:8094-18237 GCA_000966675.3 Picea glauca | reverse complement strand
ATATATATATTACTACCACCAGACCAAACATTTCATTTGTTATAGGGATTATTTACAGGTTTATGCAAAAGCCTTGTGAAGGACATTGGTCTACTACAAAAAGAGTTATGGAATATTTGAAAGGAACTCAATATTTTGGACTCAGGTACTCTAAGGTGGATGACTTCAACTTGATCGGATATTATGATTCAGACTTTGATGGAGATAAGGAAAATGAAGTATCAACTTTAGGCTATCTAATGAGTCTTGGATCAGTAGTTGTCTCCTACAGATCACGCAAATAATCAGTGCCAACATATTCCACAACAGAGGCAGAATATGTGGCAACTGCAGAAGTGACAAAGGAGATTGTGTAGCTCAGGAAAATACTTGAAGATTTGTAGGAGAAACAAGTAAATTCTACCCCTCTTCTAGTTGAAAATACTTTTGTAATCAAGTTGGTTAAGAATCCCAGATTCCATGATCGAACTAAGCACATCAACACAAAGTATCACCTAATTTGATATCATGTAGAGACCAAAACTATTCACTTGAGACATTGTTCCACAAATGAGCAAATCGCAGACATCTTCACCAAATCGCTTGGAAGAGAAAAAAATTGAGAAGTTCATAACGGTGCTTGGACTCACACACACCCCTTTGGATTAAAGGGGGGAATATTGGACACATAATCCTTTGGATTGTATTTCCTATGTAAATATAATTGTAAATATGAACAGTCATAGGTGATAGGAAACGTCTTCTATTCTGGAAGACCGACAATCACATTTTTCATGTATTTATTGAGCTATGAGCTAATGCAATAATCATCCCATGGAGTTATGATTTATGCTCACTCTTGTCCTGACTTAACCTTAATCTAATAAATCTCTACAAAATCCTATTAACATAAGTAATCCAATTAACAACTTCAACACCTTCTAAACCCAACTTCTCTACATTGTTTTCACTCTTAATGCCATGAGGTGGATTTTATTGAGTTTGTTATATCTGTTAAGAACTAAATTCCTTATAGATGTAATGAATCAAGTGAGGCTTATAGAATTTTCTATTTCCCATTTCATCCCATCCCAAGATCAACCCCTATCCTTACTTTACTCCCATTCCCATTTCTCCATACCAACCAATTTACCAACAATGGGAATAATAAAACTAGGGCCTTCCACATGATAGATACATTAGTGATAGGATTTACATGTAATAATTCTATCTTCAAAAGATAATGTCTCTAAGTACTTTTGTACTATTACCTTATGCCAAAAACTTGAATGATTGATAGGTCTCCATAAACTCTTTCAACTAGTGGTTTGCTAAAATGATGGATGTTTTTATGATCCCATCCTCCATAAACTTTTTCCTTGGCTATCTTCTTCCACTTGACCAATGGAATCCCATCTGTATCTATATTACGTGTCCATAAGAATTTAAATCACTTTCCCCTTATTTTCTCTATCATACAAACAAGAATAAAGTCCATAGAATGGTAATACACATGAATAACTTATAATACAGATTTAACCACAACCAATTTAAATCCTAATGATATCCAACGATTACACCATGCAATGATGCTCTTTTTAATCTTCTAATATATCCAAATCCAATCCCTAAAACCAAAGCCATTAGGTTTCATAATGAATCCTAGATATTTTAGGCCATTATTAAAAGTAGTGTACCTATATGGTATTATTAAAGACACTACAAGGATAACACCTTCTAGCGGAGGTTTTTAGTGTGACAAAATTTGGCAAAATTTTCAAAAAAACTCTGCTACAACATCCTCTATTGGTTGCAGAGGTTTTAGTGGAGGTTTTAACAAATGTTCCATATCACTAAAAAAAATTGGGTGGGCGGAGTTTATAGCATATGTTTTTATTTTCATAAATAAAACACCCTAGTGCATACCCAAACATAAAATGCACTGGAACGATCTTACATCAAATGCACCAAAACGTACATAAAACTAAAAAAGCATCGGTGCACCATTACATAAATTCCAGGTGTGGACATAAAACAAAACCATATCGAGCACCATTACATGAAATGCCCTAGTTCTTACATATGAAACAAATGCACCATGACGGTTATGGTTATTATGCTCTGGATTCCCATTTCACTGTATGCAACTCTAGTGCACTTGTATTTTATGTCTGTTCTAGTGCTTGTATAATTCACATGCTTCGGTGCATATACTAAATATAATTCCCTAGTGTGTTTGTATTATTAAACGCATCGGTGCATTTAAGTTTTTTAAAGAAACTGTGTTGTTTATCTAGGTGGATATTGGTGGCCACCCACTTGTTCCAAATCCCAACTGGCTCATATTGACAGTTTTCAGTTCAGCACGTTTCTCTGTAACGGGGACATTTCTTTGTAATTATGGGTTCTGCACTTTTGGGGTTTTCCTGAAGCCCTACACCACATTCAGGTGGATATTTTTGGCCTCCAACCTATTCCAACTGGATTATTTTAGAAGTTTTCATGTCAGTACATCTTTTTGTACTTCCAGGGTCGTTTTGCGGCCCTAAACAATGTTTTCTTGGCTTGCCACAATCAAACTATATATAGAGTTATATTTGATGACATAATGCATAGTTCTCGAAAATAATTTTCTAACGAGCTATCACACGCCTAAAACGGAGATCGTATGCAAACGTTACGACACCGGGAAGTTAATGGACTAACTTACCCCAACGGGGCCCACATGACTTTTGGCACTTCATCTCCTAGGGTTAGGTTTTTGGATGTCTAGGGTTTTGGAATTCATGTTTATCATAAAAATTCCTTCAGAGCCTCATTGTACTCACCATCTTCTTGTGAATGAGCGTATCTGTCACATCTCTTCTCAGAGATAAAGCTGTCACCATTCTAGCGAGTCTTGCACTCTGTATTTTATAGTTTCTCTACATTTCTTTCATTAATAGAAATCATGTATTATTGTATTTCTCTGTTTCTGGTAATTTTTATGTGTATTTCATTATAATATCTCTTCTTTCATTTCGTTCCAAAAATAATCTAGATCAGTTGTCATTATATTTGAATAATCGATGCGTATTTATCACATGTCCACCATATAATTTGAAAACAATATATATTATTGCACATTTTATGCACCGATGATTATGTATAATTAATATGTACCAATGCTTTAGCATTCTTAATATGCATCGGTGTGTATAACCCCTTAAAAATCACTGATGTCTATATTATTTTAGGCACCGTTTTGTGAGTTCATAAGAATGCATCGATATGTATATATTTTAATTAATTGTTTTAATTACAAATATTTTTTACAATCATATTTTTTTATTACATTTTGATATATTGAAAATAATAAAGGTCGGCGGAGGTGGATGGATGGTAAATTCGTTCTTGCAACGAAGGTCAGGTCTTGTTCTCAAACACGAGCAAGGATGTGGTCTAGTCGGGGAACAAAGCTTAACTGGGCCAAGCCCGCGTACCTTTTAAGGTCGGCGGAGGCGGATGGATGGTAAAGTCATTCTTGCAATGAAGGTCAGGTCATGTGCTCAAACCCGACCAAGGACGTGGTCTAGCCGAGGAAAAATGATTAACTGGGCCAAGACCGCGTACCTTTCTAAGGTCAGTGGAGGCGGCTGGATGGTAAATTCATTCTTGCAATGAAGGTTAGGTTTTGTGCTCAAACCCGAGAAAGGACGTGGTCTAGTCATGGAATAAAGCTTAACTGGGACAAGCCCGCATACCTTTTGATGTTAGGAGGTATGAACTGAAACTATTGAATAAGACCGACAATTGACGAGAAGTTGAGGTGGGATTAATGATGTTGAAATTGAATCCTCCCCTACAAGTAAAGAAGAAGATTCAGATACAATAAAAGAAGGATCAGCTAGTAGTTATCCCACGAAAGAAGTAGGAGAAGAACCATGTCATAAACAGGAAGCAGAAGTCTTGAAGGTTGAGAAGGCAGACACCAAAATCAAGTGCTTGAGCAGATTCATGGCTCTGGACAAGGTCTTGGATAGCCAGAGATCACCAAATGACAAATCCGATATTGGATTCAACAAGGTAGAAATCAGTGCTCCTAGGAAACCTGAGATAGGTCCTTCATTTGTGAGAAAGAAAAGMAGGTGTGAGAGTGGGTGTAGCARTTTTCTCTTGTGATTAAAAATAGACATGAAAGCCCTGGATTGAATGCATCATGGAAGAAAAATGAAAATTGCAGTAATAGAGATCGATGAAACTCAATGGGGAGATCCAAGGGCTCTTTAAAAAGTACAAGCTACAATTGCACAGTGTTCAAATAGGACAACAACATTCTGATGTACATGACATCCTATAGAGATAACGAGAAGAAAGACTTTTTCGAGGAAAGTTAATCTGTTAGGAACAAAGGGAAAATCAGAGGATGAGTAGCATGAGATTTAGCAAATGTGTAGAATGAGGTGAAATGCAGAAGCAGAAGCAGAGAAGAATAACAGAAAGAGAATAAGTAGAGCAGAATGATGAAAAAGATGATGCAGAGCAGAACAGATAACAGTGATAGGGGGAGTCGTCCACACATGAGAAGATTGATAAAGGAGTTCGAGCAAGAAAGGTGAGCAATTTTAAGTATTCTACAGAGGATACAGTGGAAGCTAAAGACGAACGGGTCCAAGAATCAGAAAGAGAAGACTCTGGCTTAGATACAAATATTTTGCAGACCTCAAATGAAAGAGTCCATCCCGTCAGGGGGAGTTTGCATTAATTTAATATCTGATACCTCCTAAAATACTACAACAGCTCAGGGGGAGAATATTCTCTTTGACATTGATGTCAAAGGGGGAGAAAAGAATCTGGGTGTCTTTGTTGCCATCAATGCCAAAGGGGGAGATTGTTGGAAAATGTTTAACAGGTAACATATCCTTGTCATTGATGGCAAGAACAACAATGAAGATGGCATGGATATAGAAAGAATGTACAAAGGATTGTTGGCATGTTGTATAGGCAGCGTAAACTTGTAATTGATGGAAAGTACAGTAGTGATGATGGCTGAAGTATAACAGTGGAGATGGTAGGATAAGAAGGATAGAATCCCTTGGGGATTCGGACGTGAAATCTCAGGAGGAACAGCGTCGAGGAGAACGCACGCAGAAAAGCAAAAGATATAGGAGTTCACAGAGGAGAAGGAAGACAAAGATCGAGAGCTGTTGGATCTCATCCAAACTTCCTGACAGCATGAGGGTCGTCAGATCTGAATACAAACAAGAAGAGCGCGCGCTGAATAGGAGGATAGATCTCAGGCGTTAGATCTGAGCGCAGGATCCGACCACTGTTGGATCGGGGAAAACCTGCACAATGTTTAAAGTGCAAGGAGAAAATGGGCTCACAAAATTCTGAAAGCAGGAGGACCGTCCATCTCAAGGAGTTATGTGGACCGTTGATCCGACTCCCTGTTGGGGTTTCGAGGATCGCGAGTTGAAGTTGTCAAAGAACATTGACAACAAGAATGTCGATTTTGCGATATGCGATATCGCGATGCAATCGCATCCATTGAACCGAGAATGAGATCTGGACCGTTTATTTTCTTCATGAGGCATCGGGGATCGGAACTTTGAAGTGACAAAAACACTTGACATCAGGAATGCCGATTTCGCGATATGCGATATGGCGATTCAATCACAGCCGTTAAATCAAGTTCATATCTGGACCGTTGGTTCAACTCCATCTCGGAGTTTCGCTGATCGCGACTTGGAGAGTTGAGATGATTCATCTCCAGATTCACGAGATGCGAGATCNGTATTCTACAGAGGATACAGTGGAAGCTGAAGACGAACAGGTCCAAGAATCAGAAAGAGAAGACTCTGGCTTAGATACAAATATTTTGCAGACCTCAAATGAAAGAGTCCATCCCATCAAGGGGAGTTTGCATTAATTTAATATCTGATACCTCCTAAAATACTGCAACAGCTCAGGGGGAGAATATTCTCTTTGACATTGATGTTAAAGGGGGAGAAAAGAATCTGGGTGTCTTTGTTGCCATCAATGCCAAAGGGGGAGATTGTTGGAAAATGTTTAACAGGTAACATATGCTTGTCATTGATGGCAAGAACAACAATGAAGATGGCATGGATATAGAAAGAATGTACAAAGGATTGTTGGCATGTTGTATAGGCAGCGTAAACTTGTAATTGATGGAAAGTACAGTAGTGATGATGGCTGAAGTATAACAGTGGATATGGCAGGATAAGAAGGATAGAATCCCTTGGGGATTCGGACGTGAAAGCTCAGGAGGAACAGTGTCGAGGAGAACGCACGCAGAAAAGCAAAAGATATAGGAGTTCACAGAGGAGAAGGAAGACAAAGATCGAGAGCTGTTGGATCTCATCCAAACTTCCTGACAGCATGAGGGTCATCAGATCTGAATACAAACAAGAAGAGCGCACGCTGAATAGGAGGATAGATCTCAGGCGTTAGATCTGAGCGCAGGATCTGACCACTATTGGATCGGGGAAAAACCTGCACAATGTTTAAAGTGCAAGGAGAAAATGGGCTCACAAAATCCCGAAAGCAGGAGGACCGTCCATCTCAAGGAGTTATGTGGACCATTGATCCGACTCCCTGTCGGGGTTTTGAGGATCGCGAGTTTAAGTTGTCAAAGAACATTGACAACAAGAATGTCGATTTTGTGATATGCGATATCGCGATGCAATCGCATCCATTGAACCGAGAATGAGATCTGGACCGTTGATTTTCTTCATGAGGCATCGGGGATCGGAACTTTGAAGTGACAAAAACACTTGACATCAGGAATTCCAATTTCGCGATATGCGATATGGCGATTCAATCACAGCCATTAAATCAAGTTCATATCTGGACTGTTGGTTCAACTCCATCTCGGAGTTTCGCTGATCGCGACTTGGAGAGTTGAGATGATTCATCTCCAGATTCACGAGATGCGAGATCACGATTTAATCATGGACCGTTGGATCAAGAGGACATGTGGCGAAAGATCGTCATTTCGCTGACTGGAAAGTCAAAGGAATCATGAGATGCGAGATTGCGAGAAGATCAGAACCGTCGGATCACCAAGAACGTGGACCGTTGATCTGAGCTCCATCTCGAAGCCTCGCCTATCGCGACTTGGAGTGACGAGAACCTCCATCATAGGAATCGCGAGATGTGAGATTGCGAGAAGATCAGGACCGTCGGATCACCAAGAACGTGGACCGTTGATCTGAGCTCCATCTCGGAGCCTCGCCTATCACGACTTGGAGTGATGAGAACCTCCATCACAGGAATCACGAGATGAGATATTGCAAGAAGATCAGGACCGTCGGATCACCAAGAACGTGGACCGTTGATCTGAGCTCCATCTCGAAGCCTCGCCTATCGCGAATTGGAGTGATGAGAACCTCCATCACAGGAATCGCGAGATGCGAGATTGCGAGAAGATCAGGACTGTTGTATTACCAAGAACGTGGATCGTTGATCTGAGCTCCATCTCTAAGCTTCACCTATCGCGACTGGGAGTGATGAGAATCTCCATCGAAGGAACAGTGAGATGCGAGATCATGATGAGATCAGGACCGTTGACTCATCAAGATCATGAACCATCGATCAGGGTCGATGAAGATCATAAGTTCGCAGCGAAAGTGCGAAATGGGTAAATAACGACAATACCCTTCATAGTTAATCCAACAGTGCAGGTGAATTTGAAAAAGATCGGAGGGTTACTGTTGCATGACACAGTGAAACTGCCAGTAACCATTGATGGGTTCTACCAGAGGATGCGAAGAGACTTCGGTGTGATTTCTAGAGGAGCAAAAGAGTCACATGGAATCTGCCAGTGGAATGAAGNCAAGAAGAGCGCGCGCGGAAGAGGAGGATAGATCTCAGGCGTTAGATCTGAGCGCAGGATCCGACCACCGTTGGATCGGGGAAAACCTGCACGGAGTTTAAAGTGCAAGGAGAAATGGGCTCACAATATCCCGAAAGCAGGAGGACCGTCCATCCCAAGGGGTTATGTGGACCGTTCATCCAACTCCCGGTCGGGGTTTCGAGGATCGCGATTTGAAGTTGTCAAAGAACATTGACAACAAGAATGTCGATTTCGCGATATGCGATATCGCGATGCAATCGCAGCCATTGAACCGAGAATGAGATCTGGATCGTTGATTTTCTTCATGAGGCATCGGAGATCGGAACTTTGAAGTGACAAAAACACTTGACATCAGGAATGTCGATTTCGCGATATGGCGATTCAATCACAGTCGTTAAATCAAGTTTATATCTGGACCGTTGCTTCAACTCCATCTCGGAGTTTCGTTGATCGCGACTTGGAGATTCGAGATGATTCATCTCCAGATTCACAAGACGCGAGATCGCGATTTAATCGTGGACCGTTGGATCAAGAGGACGTGTGGTGAAAGATCAGAGCACCATAAAGCTCCATCTCGGAGTTTCGCCTATCGCGACTTGGAGTGACGAAAATCTCCATCACGGGAATCGCGAGATGCGAGATTGCGAAAAGATCAGGACCGTCGGATCACCAAGAACGTGGACCGTTGATCCGAGCTCCATCTCGGAGCCTCGCCTATCGCGACTTGGAGTGACGAGAACCCCCATCACAGGAATCGCGAGATGCGAGATTGCGAAAAGATCAGAACCGTCGGATCACCAAGAACGTGGACCATTGATCTGAGCTCCATCTCGGAGCCTCGCCTATCGCGACTTGGAGTGACGAGAACCTCCATCACAGGAATCGCGAGATGCGAGATTGNAGCCGTTAAATCAAGTTCATATCTGGACCGTTGGTTCAACTCCATCTCGGAGTTTCACTGATCGTGACTTGGAGAGTCGAGATGATTCATCTCCAGATTCACGAGATGCGAGATCATGATTTAATCATGGACCATTGGATCAAGAGGACACGCGGCGAAAGATCGTCATCTCGCTGACTGGAAAGTCAAAGGAATCGCGAGATGCGATATTGCGAGAAGATCAGGACCGTCGGATCACCAAGAACGTGGATCGTTGATCTAAGCTCCATCTCAGAGCCTCGCCTATCGCGACATGGAGTGACGAGAACCTCCATCATAGGAATCGCGAGATGCGAGATTGCAAGAAGATCAGGACCGTCGGATCACCAAGAACGTGGATCGTTGATCTGAGCTCCATCTTGGAGCCTCGCCTATGGTGACTTGGAGTGACGAGAACCTCCATCCCAAGAATCGCGAGATGCAAGATTGTGAGAAGATCAGGACCGTCGGATCACCAAGAACATGGACCGTTGATTTGAGCTCCATCTCGGAGCCTCGCCTATAGCTACTTGGAGTGACGAGAACCTCCATCACAGGAATCACGAGATGCGAGATTGCGAGAAGATCAGGACCATCGGATTACCAAGAACGTGGATCGTTGATCTGAGCTCTATCTCAGAGTTTCGCCTATCGCGACTCGGAGTGACGAGAATCTCCATCGAAGGAACAACGAGATGCGAGATCACGATGAGATCAGGACTGTTGACTCATCAAGATCATGAACCATCGATCAGGGTCGATGAATATCATAAGTTCGCAGCGAAAGTGCGAAACGGTGAAACTTCCAGTAACCATTGATGGGTTCTACCAGAGGATGTGAAGAGACTTCGGTGTGATTTCCAGAGGAGCAGAAGAGTCACATGGAATCTGCCAGTGGAATGAAGACGACTCATGGAGGCGATTGACAGCTGGATGGGATTGAGGTTGTAACTGAAACAGAGAAGGTGAGCTCGATTGTCACAGAGAAGACGAAGAGTCTCAACTGCCAGAGAGGCTGAGGAATCTCAGCATAACACCCAGTGATACTGGACACGCGGGGCGAACCACCAGAGAAGATGAAGAGTTACCATGATGATCAGGCAGAGTAGTCGAGAGGTGGAGGATATCGGCGTGGTGTGAGCATGCAGATGATGGCGCACATTGCATACACGAGGAGCATAGAATATATATATACACGGTACAGAGAAGAGAAGGGTTGTTGTTGCTGAGGGAGTCGTCGTTGTCCCTGTGGAGGAGAATTTCAGGGGTGTACAAGGATATAGAGCGCAGGAGCAGAAAATGCACTGTAGAGGAATGTTGCATTGAAAGGATATGGCGCAGAGAGCATAAAAGGGAGAAGAACAGAAAGTGCAAGGAGTGTGCAGAA
>JZKD02S0398132.1:0-18237 GCA_000966675.3 Picea glauca | reverse complement strand
AGGTACTTGCATGGCATAAAAAAATATGTGATCCCTTACTAAGGGAAACTTAAAACTGACATTGAGGTAAATGTACATGTCTTTGTCTATGGTGAATGGGATATAGATATAGATCGATGAAGGTCAACTAATGGATATGTGTTCAAGATGTTAAGTGGAGGAATCATCTAGATGATCAAGTGACAACAAGTCATATCAATGTCAACAATAGAATTTGAATACATGGAAGATGCTCATGAAAGCAAAGAAGTAGTATGGATGCATCGACTGTGTTTAGGGATTGGGTTTGAGAAGAGATCTATGAAGATAAATTGTGATAGTCAAAGTGAAATATTTATGGTAAAGAACACATCTTTCCATTCCAGAATGAATCATATTGATGCAAAATACCATTTTGTGAGAGACATGGTGGAAAGAAAGAAGGTGTTGCTAGATAAAGTAGACACATTGGAAAACACAATAGACTCTTTGACCAAGTCTGTGAGTGTCGTGAAGTTATTTTGGTGTATAAAGGAAATGGGAATTGTTGCTCTGGGTTAGTGAAAATAATTTTAGGTTATCCTATACCAACAAGGAAGATAATAAGTGGGAGAATGTTGGGTTGTTATATTCTTTGTAGTGAAAGAACAGTAAACAAATTGGCTAGTCAAGGTGGATCGACTAGGTGATAAATCGACTGATGGGTCAATTCAATTCGATGGTTAATTCAAAGGTGGAAGTGGTTGACTAGAAATTATAAGGTCAAATTGGTCAAATTGAAGGTATAAATTTCAAATTACAGGAGGTAGAGTGGCAGCTGACCGAAGAACGACTATCCAGATGGTAGCCAATTGTAACAAAATCCCAAGATTCATGGGATTGCAACCAATAATTTGCATAGATATGTAACCAATTTTGGGAACCATGATTTATGGTTTTGTATGCAGTAAATCCTATAAATATGGTGTGATCTAATACTATAAAATCTAGTGTCTAGAAGCATCATGAGTTCATGTAGATGTAAGCCAAATTGGTTGTAGGGTTGTTCTTGTGTAAATCAAGAGATTAGGATGACGATTATGTCTTAGGTGTAGACCGAGGTTATTCAGGTAACTATTTATTCTTTGAATGAATAAGAAAACAAGAAAGTAGGATATTCTCAAGGAATGTTGGTTTTCCCAACTAAGTGTTTCCAAGGAAAAATCTCTATGTGTTGTGTGTGTTTGTCATTTATTTTCTTATTAATTATGTCTTCTCTTTCCTAGTTGGTTTAGTGTGAATTAATTTTTTCTGTACATACCTCCCCATTTTGGGAGGCTTTTGGTCCCCAAAATATTTTACCAAATGAGGTGAGGAAAATTTTCATCTACCTTCTCCTTGGAGCACCATTTTTCCATGTCTAGAAGTTATTATTTCAACCCTATCTTCCAAAGGTCATGCTACCCCTAGCTAGTAGATATATTCTTCTTATGCAAAACTACATCTTTTTCCAACTTTAGCTAAAATTCTAGTGCTAATTCATTTGTGGTAGGTAGCATCTTCTCCTCAATCTCCTAATATAACATAGAAGGATCTTTTCATATTCTCCACATTCATTAATGAGTAAATGTGTATGTATGGGGGTAGACCAAGTCTGTAAGCATTATCACCCACGTTCTTGAATGCCTCAAAAGCACTATACTAAAGATCATTGATCTTCTTACCAGGACCATGTAGTATTTCCTTGGATAGTTTTAACCAAATTCTATCTCCCACTTTGAATGATTTCTATATTCTATGTTGATATTGTTGGGTCTTGTACTTTTCTTGTGACTTCTCCAGTGTCTCTTGTAATTGCAAATGGATTTGCCTAATATTTTCAACAAAATGATTTTCTTTCAATGTTTCTCATGTGATTTATTTCTTCACTCCTCCTTTATTTCCATAGATAACATTAAATGGAGAAGGAAACAAATACCCAAAGATATTTTTAAAAGGGGACTTACTAGTAGAAGTATGGACTTATCTATTATAAGAGTGTTGAATTTAGATCATGTTTTCATTCCATGAATTCATATGCTTCTGATTGTAACCCCTCAAAACTTGTACCAATTTCTTGCTCACTACTTCTGTCTAGCCATATTTATGTGGATGGAATTTTGTAGATCTCTCCAAATCAGTGTCCATATTCTCCCAAAGTGTAGTCCAAAAAGAATGGTAAATATCGTATCCCTTTTTGAGATGATGCTCCTTGGAATCCCAAAGTGCACCCAAACTGGTTCAAATAACATGTTTGTTGCTTCTTGTCATTTTATGGTATTTTTACAAGGAATAAGAATCCAAAGATTGTTGAACCTATCAACTACCAAAAATAAATACTGATGTCCCTTCCTGGTTGTTGGAAAAACACCCACAAAATCCATGGAAATTCTTTCCCAAGGTCAACCACGTACATGTAAGGTATGGTATAGACCTTGATTCTTATTATTGGGCTTGAGTGTACAACAAAGCATGCATCATCTAATAAGCAAAGTTACATATTTTTTTTATGGGACAATAAACATACCTTTTTAAGTTGGCAACTGTCTTCCCAACAACAAAATGTCATGCAACCTTGGAGGCGTGATCCTCTCTAATAAGATTCAATATTTCACCTTTAGGAACATAGAGCTTGTCTAGCTTGTAGAGAAACCCATTCTGGAGAGGATAGTCGAACTTATCATCACCTTCCTCTATATAAATTTTTCCATGTAGTTGCTAAATTTTTTTTTTTAAGTTCTCATCTTCTGTGTATGCCCTTTTTAATTCATCAGGGGTAAAAGGATCCATGTGCCTAAGAGTTCCCAAAGATGTAATATTATATGTGTATGGAATTGAAAGAATGTTTTCCAAATTATTAGTATTTTCCTTATGATATTTTATGACTAGATAAAATTGTTGCAAAACCCCATCTACTTGTAATGTCTAGTTTGTTGACTCTTACTCCAGGCCTACAAATACTGCAATGGCTAGTGATTGGTGTGGATAAGGGGTTTCCTTGCCCATATGATAACACATCAACTTATTCATATCTTGAAATAGAGAATATATTTCCTGATCATAGGTAGGGTAGTTTAGGAATCCCATTTGAAACATTTTAGAATGATATCATATTGACTTACCTCCTTGCATCAAAATTGCTACTATAGCATACCCACTTTCATATATCTTCACTTCAAAAGGATTCTAGAAGTTAGGGAATTCCAGAAGTGGTTCTTGGATGATATTTCATTTTGTCTCATTGGAATCTTTCTTTTGATTATTTCCCCATTGGAAACTCTTACCATTGGATATTATGGAATGGAGTGGTGTAGCTACCACTAAAACGGGTGCTATGAAATTTTGTAGGTATTTCACTACCCCAACAAAGATCCTAACTTTAGTGACATTAGTAGGAATTGGCCACTTCATGATGGCCTCCATCTTCATAGGATCTATCTTGAGTTTCTCTCCTTCGATCACATACCCCAAAGACACCAATGAATGTTGAGAAAACACACATTTATTGAGGTTATCTGGAAGTTGGTTATTTTTAGTAGTTTCTAACACCTTCATGAGATGTGATATGTTCTCTTCCCATGTAGATATATAAACCAATATTTCATCCAAATAAACTATTATAAATGAATATAAATAGGGGTGTAATACATCATTCATCAATCACATAAATGTAGTTGGTGCATTACATAAACCAAAAGGAATGATCAACCATTCATGCATGCCTTGCCTTGCATTGAAGGTGGTCTTCCAGGTGTCTTTTTATTTAACGCACACCTAGTGGTATCCTTATTTGAGATCAAACTTGGTGAAGTACTTGGCATGCTACAACCATTCCAACAAATCGTCAATCCTAGGTAAAGGGTATTGATTCTTGAGTGTGATATTGTTCAGAGCTCTATACTCAATAAACATTCACCAAGTCCCATCCTTCTTGGGTACTTTGATTATCGGTGACCCAAAAGGTGAATTTATTGGTCGAGTTACTCCTTACTCTAATACCTACTATAATTATTTCGTCTTCACTTCATCTACTTCCAAAATAGATTGTCTATACAACCTGATATTTGGTAGTGGGGAGTCAAGCATCAACTATATATAATGTCCACTTCCCTCTTAGGTGGCTTCCATTTAGGCTCATGGAACACTCCTTTGTATTCTTGGTACATCCCTCCAAGGTTTCCTTTACTCTTATCTATTCCTCACCTACATATTTCTCTCTTAATAAGAAAAGAAATACATGCTTCTTACTAGAATTATCAACTTTTTGTCTTGAATATCACTTACCAAAGAGATCTTTGACTTTCCTTTGTATGCATTGATGATGTAAGAATTCCCATCCCTGATCATGTGGTACTGGCTTCTTCTCTAAATAAAATCACATTCCTCATATACATGTAGGGGCTTCCAAATAATACACCACACACACCAAGGGGTACTATATCTAACTCCACTTCATCAATAAAATATGCACTTATCGAAAACTTGATATTAGACTATTTAGTGACTTCGATATCTACAAATTCTTATTCTCCCATATCAATGGATATGGGATTAGATGATCATGAACTTCCAACCCAAGCTTGTTGACCAGATCATATACTATGAGTTTTTCATAAGAGATAGAATCAAATAGAGCATATACCTTAGTATTTTTTACCTAGATCCTAATATTGAAGAGTTTAGTCATCTCCTTCTCTTCCTTGCAATGAAGGCTACTGAGATTAACCTCCTTTTGAATTGAAGTGCATACAATATTATCATACACATCCTGAATCCTTTACTAGGAGGCTCTTCTTCTCGACATTCTTCTTACAGTTCTTTGGATTCAACTATATATGTAGCTTCCAACACTTGTCTAAGGTCTTCAATGTGACCATCAATATTGAAATGGTTGCAGTGGTTTTTTGGATCCTTGCACTGATATGAAATGGTTTTCATATTCTTTTCTTTTCATTTCCACTTATTATTTACCTCCTTGGAAGAATGTTGGTGGTATTTATGTTTATAACCACTTGTATATCCTTTATTATGGTCGATGTTCTCCATGTATTGTGTTTTTCTATAGACCTCATCAATAGTTCTAAGTTTGAAGAGAGTCATTTTATTTCATAAATGATGATGTAGAAACCCCTTTGGATATTTTAGTAGTACATATGGTTTTTTGGGAGAGATACCCAACATGATTTCCATCTTATTGAATTCAGTGATGCACTCTTTCACACTCTACCCTTTCCTTTGCCTGAAGTGATGGAAATGGATCCATTGGTCCTATACATAACTAATAGGGTAGAACTGGGAATTGATAAGGGTTTTAAAATCCTCCCACTTATTTATTGGGGATCACCCTCCCACCTAAGTGTCTCCATGTGGCTTTCCCACTAGGTTAGTGCATGGCCCTCTAGTTTTAGTTGGGAAAATGAAATTTTTCGTTCTTCATCTATACTATGTACACATAAATACACTTCTAAATGTTGAAAATAATTATTCAACTTAATAAGATCAATATCACCTTGGTATGGTTTGATTTCCACATTCTCTTCCATTTTAATTAGATTTTGTGAAGGAGTGATGTAACTAGAACCTGGTTTCTCTTTCTCTAGCTCTTTTCTTGACTTATTTTCCAGGTCTTCATTATCTCTCAATTTCTCGTTAGATCCAACTTTCGATTTAAAGCCACAAACCTTCCCAAAAGGTATGAACTTTTTTTATAAAGCTACCATGAGGAGGAACATGTTTCAAGAGATATCAACAACTTGCTCTTATATCCTCAAAAATATCTCTTCCATTGCATCTTGAGGATTTTTATGAATAGAATCATCCACCATGGATAAGGTTTTTTAACTTCCCTCTTAAGATAATTATTGGATCCTGCAACTTTCCACAAATACCCCAAAGAAACCTATCTATGATACCAATATGATATGTAAACTACCATGGATATTCCATTGGAATAGTTTGTCACAACATATCTTGTAATATTCTAAAATATTATATTATGTAATTTATTTCCTTAGATGCTATATTAATTATTACTATCTTAGTGATCGAATTTATGAAAATGAAATAAGAGGTAAATGTTCAAACATCAAGTCATGATGGTTCATCACACTACTCCCAGAATTATTTAGTCGGGTGGTCAACCAACAAATAAATTGACTATGAGTTGGATGCATGGAAGGTCACGTTGAGAATTCTTTTCGAGCCGAATATAAAACACAAATTTGATGGATTCAACTCTAACAACTGACAATTATATGTGGACAAGATCATCTTGATTTCATGGAAGGTGGTTATATCTTCAAGTTATAAATAGTGTACCCCATGGGTCATTATTATCATGGAAATATCATTGTTGTAAACAAGATGTCCAATATGCATTTTGATGTTTTGATCACACACTATGATTAAGTGTTGTAATGTTGTCTTTAGAGACCACCATTTTTTTCTTTAAAATTTTATTCCATCTTCAATTATCTGCAGTACTATTTGTCTGTTTCGTATTAGGTTCCACCCTATTCCCCAACATGGTTTCATAGCCGATGGTTTGAAACCCTTTTTTTTATCCACAAACCTTGTCGAGTCAGATTTGTTGTGTGATTGACTCTGTGCTGGTGGTTTTTTGATTGAAACTTGTTGAAATAGAACAAGTTATATCTAGATATTGAAGATGGATTTGAATATTGATACTGCAATTCTAAACATATAAAAATATCTAGTATGGGAACTAAACATGGAAACACTACTAAAGAGTAAAGGACTGTGGCAGTATAGGGACACTACAATTATGTATCCAACATATAATCAATAAAAGTTCATTGTTGATGGAAATAAGGATGAGGTTTTGGGGGTCATCACAACCCATATCTCGTAGAATATTCATTTTCACATAAGTGGAATCGAATTCCCTCATCAATTTTGGAAGAATATGAAGTCATTGTTCGACAAAGTTGATGAAATATACATTATGTAGTTGGAGAAAGAGTTGATCTCTCTTAATCCTCATTCGTTTGACAGAATAGAGGAATATCTATCACATGTGAAGGAACTCTAGTTGAAATTAGGAGAATGTGAAAATAATTATCAGAATAAAGACATACAACTCATTGATCTGGTCCCTATGAATTTGGGAACACAAAACGATGTGTTCATTTTGACTTTCCGCACTAACTGGAAGCCACACAAGGAAGATGGTAAGGACTACAACTTTAAATATTTATGTGGTCTTTTGATTACTAATCAGCATAGACTACTTGAATAAGGTAATCTTGGTGGCAAACATCAAGCCCACTTTCTCAAGGGAAAGATAAAGTCGAATCATAGGTAAAGAGGATGGTTTGATACCCCTACACAGAGACATGTATTCCATGACCAAAAACCTAAAGGGAAAACAAATTCACCTCGTCAAATTCAAAAGAATACATGTCAGTATTGTTGAAAGAATAGACATGTGGAGAAGGTATGCTATAAGAAGATAGATTATTTAGAGTAGAAGGTTGAATGCCTTGAAGGAGACCTGTTTGATGTTCATCAACCCCTTGATAATTTACCTTCCAAGTTGGAATATCTCAAGCCTCGATGTATCATTCCATGTTGAACGAATGGGTAGTCAACTTTGGGTGCACTCATCATATGGATAAGGATGCTTCCTTGTTCACGTCCTTGAATGAATCCGATGAGATGAAGATTTATGTTGTCGATCATTTTTCTCTCGATATTTCTCATCAGGGTGATGTTTCCTATCAACATGGGAGTATTTTCAAAATCCATCATGTGCCAAATATCGATGCCAATGTGTTTTATGTTTCTCAGTTGACATAGACAAGTAATATTATATAATTTTTTCCAGATCATTTTTTTGTTGAATATTTGAAGAAATGTCAATCGATTGTCTCCAAAGGGTTTCTTGACTTCAAGGATAGTCTGTATAAATTAAATGAAACTACTTGACCTAACATCAAACTGACTACTCTTGTTTATCACACTAATTAACGAATTCGAACTTAGCATGAAAAGATCGAACACCTGGATTTTTGAAGTATGTAGTTGATGGAAACTCAAAACATAGTTGTTGGTCTACCTAAAGTGTTTCCCCCTAAAGGAGCATGTAAAGGTTGTGTTCTTGGCAAGAACCATCAAGCACCCTTTGACTCTGTAAAATCATGGTGAGCATAGAACCTAGGCTATAGTTGGTTCCCAATGATGTTTTCTACATCAATCTACCTTCATTGGCAGGTACATGGTATATCTTAACTTTGATTGATGATCTCTCTCATTTCACTTGGGTTTACTTTATGAAGAATAAGAATCTTGTCTTTGAAAGGTTCAAATAATTTTGAGCCTTTGTTGAAAAGTAATGTGGTTGATCCATCAAGTTATTGAGATTAGACAATGGTGGTGAGTATGTACATTGAACTTTTGAAGAATACCTAGTTTTCTCTAGTATTGATCATCAACAGTTGGTTCCTCACACACCTTAGTAGAATGGAATCATAGAACACAATAATTAGATGTTAGTCGAAATGGCTAGATGTCTTTTGCAGTCCAAATATCTTCCTCCTTGATTTTGGGTTAAACCAATATATTGTGCAAACTATATGCTTAATCGTATCTCAACTTGAGTTGTTCCTTTAGTTACTCTAGTCGAATGATGGTTTGGAAAGAACCCTTCACTAAACCACCTTCACATATTTGGATGTGTTTCCTGGGCTCATATCACTGATGATTGAAAACATAATTTATATTCAAAGAGTCATGATTGCATAGTGATGGGATAATTTAAAGTGTCTAAGGCCTATCGACTATTTGATCTTGTCAAATGACAAATCATTATCAGATGAAATGTATGGTTTGATGAGAAGTCTTTTGGAATCAAGTTGTTTCATGAATCCTTTGGATTGCCACAGGATGATCCCTTTGATGTTGTTTTCGACTCAAGTTATCCTCTTCAATTTTATATTCCATTGAATGGATAGTCGAACTATTTTCATGTTTTGACTAGACTATTGACCTAAGAGTTGATTAATCTGTCAATTTTTGTTTCAACTAGCCCACCATCTTCATCAACTGAAATTGTTTCATCTTCTGATTGAATTTATGTAGTGAAAAATATTTCACCCCTTTCTTGTCTACCCAAATGGGCTTATTAGACAATTGAAACTATTGGACCTGAAGTTGGTAATATTTCCTTCAGAAGACAAACTCAAACTCAAAAGAAACATGTCAGAATTGCATTGATGATTTTTGTACTTGAAACTCCTGATCCTTTTTCCTACTCAGATTCTCAAGCATGACCTGAATGGGAATATGCTATGAAAAAATATTTGTCAAAGAATCACACTTGGGACTTAGTTCCCCGCCCGAAAGGAAAAAATGTTGTGAAGTGTCGATTGGTATACATGATCAAATCTACCTTTGAAGGTGTTGTTGACTGACATAAATCACACCTTCGTACGAAATTATTTTCTCAACAAGAAGGTATTGATTATTGTTGGCACAAGACAATTTTGGGGAGAATCAATGAAGTTATGAAGGAATCGAAGCAGCGCCAAAAAATAAGGGAGCGTGCCGAAAATAGAGGAAAAGAAGCACCGGAAATAGAGGAAAACCTGTGCCGAGAAAATTAGTTGCAAAGTGGACAAACTGTTGTGGAGTAGTTGGAAAGTTGACAAGCGTCGACTTGGAGCAATGGTTGGATCAAGGACCATCTGAGATTAATTCAACGAGAAATTGGACATACCTAATCCTCTTAGGGTTAAGGTTTTTGTAAGGGATTTGTCCCAATTTTTGTATAAGTAGAACGTATTAGGACTGAAAAGGTTGTTGCTGGAAATTTAGTGAGTTAGCCGCTTTAGATGGTTTGATAGTAGAGTGGTGAGAAGTTCTCAGAGTTGTGAGAACTATTTCGATCTGTGGAGATCGAATGTAATGGTGGAAGGATTGTATAGTGCGCAACACTAGATATTACCTATTCGTGTGTGAGTGAATATGGGAAGCAAAAAGAATCACTGATGAGGCAGAAAAAGTAGTGTAATTAGAAATAGCGTTCAGAAACTGCGCGTTGGATTGGTACATGAACCTAGCAGTGAATGATACACAGGGTACGCTAGGAACACTAGAAGAGATCAAGCAGGAATTGATCACTAAGTTTCAAAGGATGAAATCAGAGGATCAGGTTATGAATGAGATGATTGAGGTTAGATAAAAAAAATAGGAGAATTTGTATGGGACATTGATCAGAAGTTCAAGACATTGAAAGGTAAACTAAATTATCCCATTTCTGACATGCAAGACACACAATTATTTTTAAATTATTTGTTACCACATTTAAATATTGTTGGTACAGGGGCAGACCCAGGGTTCATCTCCAGGAGTGCATCGACAAGCCCTAACTACTGGACCTTTCGACAACACTTGCGAGGAAGATGCAGTATCACCCGAAGTAGCTATGGGGGGGTTGCAGGACAAAGATGTATACAACCAAAGGGAATACTAGGTGGATATAATACAAAATAAATAAAACAAGTATATATCACTTACCAGTTCAGATCTACTCCGCACAACTATCTATCAGATCTAACACAGTAATGAAAATAACAGTATATCAAATGACAAAGAACATAGCATCAATCATACACACAACACAATATATACGTGGTTCACCCTCTCTCTAGGGCTACATCCACAGAATTGTGCTTTATAATATATTAAGATGAAGCATATAGTTCTTGTTTGTGCTCTTAGCTAGCAGATCTTCCTTCTTCTCCTTTATTTCTCGCTCCCCCCCCTACGCACCTAGTTGTAGGGTTGACCTTCATACCCAGCTGAAGATCTTACAATACCAGAAGGCTCTACACTCAGCACTTCTCTCTCACACGAAAATAATCGCTCATGCCAATAACAAAACTAGAACCAACAATACCAACAACAACAACAACCACCCATCCCAGGTCCTTTAGACCTCTATTTATACATTAGAATAGCTCACCGACAGCCTTAGGCTAAGACCTAAGTGTCAAAAACCCTAGATACAAAAACCCTAGGTGTCTAAAACCCTAGGTCAACTTGACCCGCATTTTTAGGGCTTCGCCAGCCTGTCTTTCCTTCCTTCTCGCGTGGTGTTCCAAAGCATCCAATGGTATATTTTTCCGCTTGCTGAGTTGTCCATAATCCATCTTCCTTTCTGATATGTCATCCTCAATATCCTCATCCAATGTGTTGATTTATATCACTTCGATCCATCCTTTCTTCTCTTTTGCTCACTTCGACCCAGTAACAGTCATTGTGTCTTCCGTGCAGTTCATATTTTGCCTTTTCTTCCTTGATCTTCATTTGCTTCCATAACCAAGGGACAAAAGGCCTCCAACACTCACCTGTGACTCGTCCCGAGGAACTTCATATCTCAACTTCCTATTTTAATTCGACCTCAGACTTCGTAAGGCAGCGTTTTCTTCCAGCTCTAGTCCTCCCTTCCTTCCTTGTGCATAGTATCTTTTCTGTGTCTGGTACCTAGTTTCAACTGCACCTAGTACCTAGAAATTTTTCCTCATGCTTTTACTAAAAGCTATGAGGCAGTTGGTTATCATAATACAATTTCAACCGGCTCCCGTTCACCAAACCTTCCTTCCATTCTCCATTCAAAGTATTCAACTACGCAGCTCCTCCTTCTGTAACATATGCAACCTCATATGTCCCAAGCCAATGCATTCTGAACTTCCTAGGATTCTTCATGAAATTACTGTCATATACCAGTACCAGATCACCTTGCTTAAATACCTTCTTCTCGATGTGTCTGTCGTGGTAGGCCTTCTCTCTTTCCTTCTGAACCTGCTGGTGAAATCCTGCAATGAATCGGTCTTCTTCCAGTTCGACCAACTACGCAAGCATCTCTCGAACAATGCCAATTTCATCCATATCTGTAAAGGAAACAATTATTAAGCTAGGTACCAAATATTCCATTGGGACAACAACTTTGAGACCATACACCAAATTGAAGGGGGTCTGCATGGTCAGTTTCTTGCAAGTGGTTTGATAGGCCCATAATACTGCTGGTATTCTTAAATCCCAGTCATCCCTGTTCACACTGCAAATATTCATTAGAGTTGTTTCCAAGATCTTGTTGAATTCTTCAACTATCCCATTCGCTTGTGGGTGGTAAGGTGTGCTCTTCTGATGATGGATTGCAAACTCCTCAGTCAAGGCTTAAATTGTTTTATTGATGAAATATGTGCCTTCATTGCTCATAAGGGTCTTCGGGCATCCAAACCTAGTTATGATGTCATCAAATATGAAGCACACAGTTGTAGTGGCACTACAGTCCTTAAATTATCTTGCTTCAGCCCATCTGGTCAAGTACTTTGTCGCAGAGATTATGTACCTTGCTCTTGTGCGCTTCCCTGGTGGGTTAATAGGTCCCACAAAGTCAATGGCCCATTTCTGATATTCTTGTCATGTCATTTGTGGTGCTAATGACATTTCATCCCTTCTGGATGGTTTTCCAACTCTTTGGCATACATCACAGGCCTTGTAATAGTCCTTAGCATCTCTATGTAAGGTAGGCCACCAAAGGCTAGATTGAAGAACCTTGTGCGCAGTTGCCTTCCCTGTGTAGTTTCCTCCTGCAATGCCTTCATGAGCTTCATTGAGGATCAACGGTCACTCTGCTTCCATAACACACCTCCTCAGTATCTCATCAGGTCCCATCTTATATAGTTGTCCAACAATAAGTGAAAATTATGTAGCACGCACTACTAGCTATTTCTTCTGGGTGATTGTATATTCACTAGGTGCCATTCATGTTGATAGGAACTAGACTATTTCTGCAAAATGGTCATCAATATTTCTAATGGCTAGAAACTGTGCATCCGACAATGTATCCTCCAAACTAGTAGGCTCTTCTCCATGTTCCAACCTCGACAAGTCGTCAGGAGCTTTGTTCATTCTTCCTGGCTTAACCACGATCTCAAAATCATATTCTTGATAGCAGAAGCCATCGTCATATTCTCCCCCCAACACTGGCTTGTTGACTAAGTATTTTAGCGCGGAGTGATCAATAAACATTTTAAAGTGTCCTCCCAGCAAGTAGTGGTGGAACTTCTGCAGTGCATACACCATGGCTACAGGGGCAGACCCAGGGTGCAACTCCAATAGCGCACCAACAATCCCTAACTACTGGCCCTTTTGGGAACACCTGCGAGGCAAATGCAGTCTCACCCAAAGTAGCTATGGGGTGGCTGTAGGACAAATATGCCTACAACCAAAGGGAATACCAGGTGGATCTAATACAAGAGCAATACAAAAGTATATATCACTTACCAGTTCATATATACTCTGCACAACTATCTATCATATCTAACATAGTAATGAAAATAACAGTATATCAAATGACAAAGAACAAAGCATCAATGATACCCACAACACAAGATATGTGTGGTTCACCCTATCTCTAGGGCTACGTCCACAGAACTGTGCTTTATAATATATTAAGATGAAGCATATAGTTCTTGTCTGCGCTCTTAGCTAGAATATCTTCTTTCTTCTCCTTTCTTTCTCTCCCCCCCTACACATCCATCTATAGGGTTGAACTTCACACCCAACTGAATATCTTACAATACCAGAAGGCTCTACACTCAACACTTCTCTCTCACGTGACAATAATCGCTCATGCCAATAAAAAAACTAGAACCAACAATACTAGCAACAACAACAACAACAACAACAAGAACCCATCCCAGGTCCTTTAGACCTCTATTTATACATTACAATATCTCATCGACAACCTTAGGTCAATACCTAAGTGTCAAAACCCTAGATATAAAAACCCTAGGTGTCTAAAACCCTAGTTCAACTTAACCCGCATTTTTAGGGCTTCACTAGCCTGTCTTTCCTTCCTTCTCACGCAGTGTTCCAAAGCATCCAATGGTAGATTTTTCCTCTTGCTGAGTTGTCCATAATCCATCTTCCTTTATGATCTATCATCCTCGATCTCCTCATCCAACGTCTTGCTTTCTATTACTTCGCTCCATCCTTTCTTCTCTTTTGCTTACTTCGACCCAGTAACATTCACTGTGTCTTCCGTGCAGTTCTCATTTTTCCTTTTATTCCTTGAGCTTCACTTGCTTCCATAACCAAGGGCCAAAAAATATCCATTGAGACAACAAAAAATTCAAACCCAAGAAGAGGCACTGCAAGCAGCGATGCAGTTAAAAGAGAAACTAATGCAAACTAAGGAAGGAGTGCCTATTGGAGAAACAATGCAAATTATAGCGTAGGGGAGTGCCAATTTTATCATCACCCCTGAGATGTAATTTGTCGACGAGGAGGAAGAATAGAGGCCCCTGAAGTAAATAGAGACATTGGACTTGGAGTTGACAAAGATCTCAAAAAATTCGTTGTATAAATTACAGATTAGCATCACACAGGAAATTCAGTCCAGGGAAAGGTTTGATACAATGAATTTATAGATAACGCAGGAGGAAAATACCACACCGAAGGAAGAAACTGGTCAAGAATGGCATGCGAATAATATAGTGAAATAGATATTGGAAGAGATGGAGAAAAATATTAGCACAATAGTCCAAACCATCCCAAACAACGCAGAGCTAGAGGGAGTATCTATGGAAGAGAAGATGAGGAAAATAACACAGGCCTTGAAGCAACACAAGGACCATATAAAGGAGTTGGAGGAGCATGTAGTACCCACTACTCCTCCAAAAGTAAGAGCATAGTGAGAACAAGATGAAACAAAATCTACAGAAAGTTTAGTGTCGACCATACATAGGATGATAAAACTATTGGAAAAAAGTGGTTAGTTGTGGACACAAATCTTAGAAGATGCAAGCTTGCAAGACCTGCAAGAAAAAGAAGAGAAGGTGCATGCGGTAATGAAAGACTTGAAACAATGACAGAAGACAATGCCACTATGATAAAAGATTAAGAATGTGGTAGAAATGAAGAGCCTACAAGCAGAGGAGAAAAAAGTGTTGGCTGAGAAAATTGCATGAAAAGATCAGTTGGAGCCCTTACAAGAAAAGGCTGAACAACTAGTCATGGAGATCGATGCAGCAAAGACAAGGGTGGAGCAAATAGGTTTGGAGGGAGGAGATATATTGAAGCCTCCAGTCACCACGTAGATGGTATAATCCATGACGGAGAAGAGAAACTAGGATAGGGAGCAATGCCACCATATAGCGGAGATGTCTGGAGCATGGGCACAGGAAGTAAAAGATGTAGGAGTACATGAGTGACTCGGGACGAGTCATGATGTCAGTGTTTGGGGTCTATTGGCGCAGGCCAATTTTAGGGAGAATCAATGAATTTTTGAAGGAATCGAAGAAGCACCAGAAAATAAGGGAGCACGCTAGAAATAGAGGAAAAGCAGTGCCAGAAACAAAGGAAATCCCGTGCCAAGAAAAGCAGTTACAAAGTGGACAAACTGCTACAGAGTAGTTGGAAAGTAGACTAGCGTCGACTTGGAGAAATAGTTGGATCAAGGACCAGCCTAGATTAAGTCAAGGAGAAAGTAGAAAAACCTAATCTGCTTAGGGTTAGGGTTTTTGTAAGGTCTTTGTCCCTTTTTTTGTATAAGTAGAATGTATTAGGACTGAAGAGGTTTTTTGCTAGAAAGTTAGTGAGTTAGCCATTTTAGACAGTCTGATAGTAGAGTGGTGATAAGTTCTTAGAGTTGTGATAACTATATCGATCTGTGGAAATTGAATGGAATGGATGAAGGATTGTACAGTGTGCAACACTAGATATTGCATGAAGATGAATAAAGAGCCCAAGCACCAAATCTTTGTGGACGTAGCCCCCCTTGGGGTGGGGGGGGGGAGTTGAACCATGGTATATCTATGTCATGTTCATGAATGGTTGCATTTCTTACTGTTATAGTTGTGTTATCAATATTTATGATGAACATATTAGTTGTTAAAGGTTATATTACTATGCACTAGGGGAAAACTCATGGAATCTGCAGAAAAACAATAAGTAAATAAATGTCGTAGCTAGTGTTTAGATTTGAATCTTATGTTACAATAGATGATTATATACCATGGAATACATGTGGTTATAATGATTAATGAAGTCTATTGGTCATATACTGTGTTACTAGAAAGAGTTAGAGTTAACATAGTAGATGGGCAGTCAAGGGTTAGTATTTGAGTGGATCTAATTCCTCTGAGAGAGAAACACATCCCATCCCATGGTTGTAGACATCCGAGTCCTGTGGCCACTCATTGAAGCCATATCGGGTGAGACTACGCAGTGAATTTTTTGCGATGTGTTTCCTTCTGATATCCAGAAGGGCCGATGGTCGAACGGTTGTTGGTAATCCTATAGTTAGAACCTGGGTCATCCCATAAACAAACCAACAAGTACATTGATACATTTTCCATTTTTGCAAATATAAACTCTGTTCAATTGATTCTTTCCCTTGATGCTCATTTTGGATGTAAAATCCATCAGATGGATGTGAAGAGTGATTCTCTTCATGGAGACCTATATGAATAAATTTTCATGGAACAACCACCTATTTTTGTGACAGATTCTAACATGATTTATCAACTCAATAAGTTGCTTTATGGTTTGAAGCATCCTCCCTAAGCCTGGTATGCTAAGATCGATAATTATTTCTTCAATTCAATTTCAAACGTTGTAATTTTATCACAGCTTGTATGCACTACATACTAATGGAGTCACCTTGATTGTTGATTTATATGTTGATGACATTGTCATTACTAGCAACAACATTATTAGATTGAAGAAAAAAATTGCTGACTCCTTTGACATGACATATTTTGGTACTCTACATTATTTGTTGGGTCTTCAAGTATTACCACTATGTGATGGATTTTTTATTTCTCAATCTAAATATATAATGGATCTTTTGACACATTTTAATATGGCCAATTGTAAGCCCTATGATACTCCTTTTCAATCTGGATTCTATCTCACCAAAACCTTTCAAACTCTCAAATTCGATGCTACACTCTATTGACAACTAGTCAACAGTCTTATTTATATTACTAATAGTCGAACTAACATTTCCTTTATTGTTAGTGTGGTTTATCAATTTATGTAGGACCCTAGAGAAAGAGACTATAAGGAAGTGAAAAACATTGTCCGCTATCTCAAGGGAACCACTCATTTTGGTATCAAGTATTGTTGAATTTCATATTTGTTGGTTGGCTTAATCGAATCCAATTGGTCTGGCGACAATGATGATCAGAAGTCCACTTCTAGCTATGTGTTTCATCTCAACACTAGACCAATATTGGTATGGTATTGCAAGAAACAAAATATAGTCTTCCTATCGACTACCGAAGAAAAATATCATGAAGTCATCCAAGCAAGTACAGAAGAAGTATGGATCCGCAAAATTATGGGGGAACTTGAATTTCTTGTTCATAACTTAACTACAATCTATTGTGACAATCAGAGTTCCATACATGTTTTTTAAAACCATGTTTCCCACGGTAAGATGAAGGATGTTGATCTCCCTTCTTACTATTTGATATAGTTGATTCATGAGAATGTTGTCTCCCTTTAATATTGTAAATAAGATGATCATGTTGTCGATATCTTCATTAAACCTTTAAATGAAGCCATATTTATCAATCTTTATACAATGCTTGGGCTTCAGGTAGGATAAATTATGGGGGGGTGTCATGATGACGTAATTTCACCTTCTAAATCTCCAAAGATGTGTGTTGATGGGAGGGTGTTGGAACATCAAGTCATGATGGTTCATCATACTTCTCCTAGAATTAGTCGGTCGGGTGGTCGACCTACATTTGGAAACAATTGGTCGGATGATTGACTGTATATATAAATTGGTCGGTGAAGTAGTCAACACATTTGTTAGACAAATAGTTGACCAAAATTCAAATATAGTTGGTGGGTGGATAGACCAACCAATAAATTGACTACGAGTTGGATGTATGGATGGTCGCTTTGAGCATCCTTGTCAATCCATATAGATAGCATGGATTTGAAAGAGTGGGCTCTATCAAATGATGGTTATATATGGATAAGATCCTCTTCATTTCTTGAAAGTTGGTTAGATATTGAATCTATAAATAGCAGACCCCATGGGTCATTATTATCATGGAAATATATGTGTTGTATACAATATGTCCAATATGTATTGTGATTTTTTGATCATAGGGAATTTTGCTTAAGTGTTGTAATGGTGTCTTCAGACACCACCTCCTCCGTCTTCAAAATTTTATTCCCTCTTCGATTATC
>JZKD02S0398099.1:0-10538 GCA_000966675.3 Picea glauca | reverse complement strand
TTTGTGACACTAAGAAGGTTGAAGATGAAAAGCACTTTCTCTTAGATTGTCTAGCCTATACCCATATTAGATCTCATTTTCAAAATATTTGTCACACTACCAACCTTTCTAACCTTTTAACTCAACAAAAGCATGGTAATCTTGGAAAGCTTCTCTTAATGCTTTTCGAGCACACGAACAAAATTCTAAAGAATAGCGAACATTAATCATCATCATCATATAAGTATTAATATAAATATAAAAATAAAAATAATATTAAATATTTTTATTTTGATGAACAAATTAATTTTCTTGTATAAAACAAAAATGAGAAACAAATTGCATAGATTAACTATCATATAATATAAATTGCTATTAATTAATTACAGTTTTCTTTTTTAATGATATAATTATTAATTGTAATATTTTTTAAATCTATTTTATTATTTATTATTATCTTTTAAAGTAATGTTTATATATATATATATATATATATATATATATATATATACTTTATTGATTCTTTTGTTATTAATTATAATTTTTCAAATAATAATTAGTTATATTTATATATAAGTTTATTAATTATATTTAAAATTTTATTTAAATAATATCTATTTTTTTTTTCTTTATTTTTTCGACCTCCTTTATATATTCTCCTTTATATATTAGAAATTTTCTTCTCCTTTGATTTTCTGATTTTGTAATAAACTATAAACCTCTTCAACACTTACATGTAGAATTAATAACCTCGTAGATCTCAGGACTCCGGATTAATAACCTCGTAGATTTCTAAAACTGCAAATAGTTTTCTCATACATGCAAATTAATTTAAAAAATAACTAAGTCCATATCTTTTATATCTTATATAAAGAAAACCAAAACCATTATGACAAAATAACGGTATTAATATTCCATCTTAATAAAAGCCATAAAGAGTAATCAAACTAAATCATTTAATATGCAATAGCTATATTACAATACCATAAAATTCACAGTTGTCTTCTGGATACTATTCCATTAAAGAACCTATCATTAAGAAATCTCATAATGAAATAACAAAGGTGATAAAAATTATTTTCAATAATATTTCATAGAATTTGTAAGAGCAATTTGAAGAAATCAAGTACATAAACAGGATGATAGTTATGAAATTTGATAAATTATTACATAGGATTTGAGAAAACTTCTGACAATGAAGTAGAAGCAACAACTCTAATTTATTCAAGGTGTAACAACTCTAATTATTCAAGGTGGTGTAAAAACTGTATTGTTGATTATGGGGTTTTAGTTTTTTATTTAAACTTTAATATAAAAATGATTACAGGAAAAGGAAATTTTTCAAAACTTTTTTTTTTTAATTTAATTGAATAGGTTGAATAATTTCAAAAAGAAAAAAATCAAATATATTGCTACGAAAATAAATAATGATTTGGTTCTCGAGTATGACCTAAAAGGGCTTGCCTTCTTCAAATGTAAAGAAACAGGTTAACCGCTCAATATCCAGAGGCATGTGGCAGGGGTGAAAATATGTCCCTTAGAGACCACTAAGAAGTTATTTCAGATGATGAGGTTTTTCTTGAATAACAGTGATAAGTCTAACCTATATTCACTGATAACAACCAATAATAACTGCTCCCACTACTGATTGACAACTAAATTATGATAAATTTTCTTACTATATTAAAATATATATATACAATGTACAATAATGAAGAAAAATGTTTGAAAAAAAATAATGCCAACCTATCACAAGTTATTATATTGGAGAACGCCACTTATGAATGCCATTTCAAATTATGAACATCCTGAAAAGAGTTGAAAAAATATTAGAATGGGCTATAATAAGGAAGCTATTATTATAACTCGTCATCTTTGTGCACCACTTCTCAAGTATGAAATATAAGAAGCGTGTGAAGCAATATGTTCCCCTGTTCCTACCAATGTAACATTTGTTTGTTTAACCTTGCCATGTTTTCTTGGAAATTATTCACATGCTTGCACTTGGTTGTCATTGTTGTTTTGTCCTGCAAATAAAAACAACGTTGTGTGCCCTTTTACCTTCTGCATGTTGAGCAGTGCATGTTGAGCAGTGGATGTAAAAGCAAAATTTATAATTTCAATAACTTTTGTATTATATTAATTTGTTTATATTATTGTGATTTTTGATTTTTTTTAATATTTTTAGAAATACAATTTTAAAGAAATCAAAGTAATTTTTTATTTTTTAAGTTTTAATAAACTAATTAGTTTTAGTGAACATTAATCATCATCTTTTATTAACAACTAAAACAAATTGATGCTTTGCAAAATAACTTATGTAACTAAAAACCACTATTAAATATAATTAATGAGCATGAATCTTAATAGTGTTTTAAGTACACTACATTCATGAGTAAATGAAGAGGTAAGATGACTTTAACCCTTTCATTTAAGTAAATCAAATAATATAGAAGAGTTTCTTTCAAAGAAATTTGAATGAAATGAATAAACACTTGAGGGACCTGAACATACTAAATTTTTTATTGAAAAAGCTTTAATAGTATATTTCACAAACTGTACATGCTTCCCAACTAGTATAAATTTGAAATTTAAAGTCGTGTTTATATTCAAATTTTCATTTATTCATTTGCACAATTTATTTGTTTGCTTCCCATAAAATCTAATATTTATAATCATCAAACATTCGTTGATTTGCATATGGTGTATGGAAATTCAAAATGATGAAGATTTCTTACCTTTCCAAAAATTTGGTGCCTTCTTTTGTTAACTGGAATCTAATGCGAACGCTCGTTTTCCCGAGGTTTGTTCCTCCCAGCTTGGAGGGACAGCACCTAGTGCATTTGTTGCGCTCCTTCAAAATTGACATCCATAGCAAAATGTGATTGTCATGGCAGTTTTTGGTACGAGGGATGATTGCATCTCACACCTGGCTTCTTTTAAGAGGTAAAATAGTCAACCGTGCCTCCTCAAAGAGGTGGGATGGTTGCATCTCACACCTACCTTGTATTTTAGTGGTTTAACATGTAAAACCTAATCCTTTCAAGATAGAAGATATTTGCATCTCGCACAAGTGTTCCAAATTGTCTTTTTTCAAATGCAAATTTGTCAGACTTGTTTTTTGCTTCTTTTTAGAGAGGTTTGTTATTCAAACTTATTATTCTTAGAGGTAGGTTTGTTCTTCATACTTATTGTTAGTTGCACAGCTGAGGACGGGTTCACATCACCTTAGATGTGAGACCGGTAGGTGGAGGGTACCCAAGGAAGTTTGGGAGGAAAAAACTTGCATATTCTGCAATAAGGGTGTGGTGGAGACGGAGTGGCACTTTGTCATAGACTGTGCATCCTACAAGGATATCCACGGTCAGTATGAAAACAACTTAAAGGTCGACAACATGCACCAGCGATTTGACGGGGATAAGATCAACTAGATTGTTAGTCTTCTAGTCAAGAATCACAGCAGAAGATATAACATTGAAAACTGTGTGAAGATGAGTTAGGGATGTTATTTTTTTGGTCCCTTAGGTTGTTCAGCCTCGTGGACATCATTAAAATCAATCATTCATTCATTTCAAGATGTAATTTGATCCCCCTATCTCTTCTAAGAGGTTGGATATCACCCGTGTTGAAAGGTAGGATGTTTCCCCCCTACACGGCATGATTTCCCCCCAATAGTTGGTACGTAGGTTGTTGTTCATGTTATCTAGCAAGGTAAAATGTTGCCCATGTTACCAGACAAGTTGTTCTCCATCCTACATCTTATATGTGGGTGGTGAAACTTGATTCACTCCTAGGGAAAGTGGTTTATCCTTTTATTGGTTTACCCAAAATTATCACCCTCTTCTTCTTAATCAATCCTACTTCTTTCAAGGTAGGTTTCTTCTCTCCCTTACTTTGAGAGGCTTCTTCTCCCATTTGAGGGAAGGGATGATTTCCCTTAGTAGGTTTGTCTAGATTTCCCACTTTATCCTCTTATTTACCCTTTCCACGTGCACGACAAGTGGTTTTTCTTTTCCGTATCTCTCCCTACTCCCCTCAAGGTAGATCTTACTTGAATTCTCTCCACCCACTAGGAGCACTCTAATAACAATATCCTTAAGATGTTATCTGTCTATTAGGTACACATATAGTGTACCTATCGCAAGCATATGTTCAGTTTAAATGAAATTGAATCCTTTTCATAATGTTCTCTTAATGTTTATGTATAACATCATTGGCACTCATGTAAGTGCATGCATGATCTCTCTTCACAAACACATTCTTAATGTTAATGTATAACATCATTGGCACTCATGTAAGTGCATGTATGATCTCTCTCTCACACACATTTTTGCACGTTACTTTTTAGTCTAGTTGATCCTTACATGATTATTGACCTTTGGACGATGTGTTAACACACTAACCCCCATCCTGTTGGGTATGTGTTATATTCTTTGCACGACTAGCATTAGTGTCTGCTACATTGCGTCAGGTGCGCAGGGGGGTTTGAGGAGGGCAACCCTCGAGAAAAAAAAAATTGCCTCGGGAAATGTGCCACATTTTTGCCTCGTTTTTTAAGTCGCCTTGATTTTCGTGTCCATTGTTGGATTTTTTGCTGATGGTTTTCTATTTACGGTTAAAGAATTAGATTTATTGACTAATCCGGGTCATTGGGTTAGGGTTTCGGATGTCGCTAGCTCCTATATGTATATTGTATTGTAAACAATGTATCACTATGAATGAATATAGAATATGTTGGTTTTCTCGGTTTGGATTTCCAGGGGAAAAATCTTTGTGTAATGTGTCTATTTGTCATTGTATATTTTTTGTTCTTTTATTGAAAATCTATTTGCAGTAAAATATTGTACAATGTTAAAATCTACATTTGGTATTAGAGCTTTGTTGGCTTCAGGGGGACACCTTTGTGGTCAAGGGTTTGGCTCGGGACTGTGATAAGCCTTATTACAGTGGGAGATCTGTGGTATTGATTTTTCAGGTGAAAAGAAATGGCGAGCACTTCGAAAATGGAGATCGAGAAGTTTAATGGGCAAAGTTTTGAGTTGTGGAAGCTCAAGATGGAAGATCTGTTGGCGGACAAAGATCAGTGGATCGCGGTGGATCCAAGTACTGCACCTACAGGAACTTCAGTAGATGACTGGAAAAAGTTGGATCGGAAGGCGAAGAGCACAATCCGACTGTGTCTCTCAGATTCAGTATTACTGAATGTGTCATAGGAAGCTACAGCCAAAGATTTATGGAATAATTTGGAGTAGTATCAGTCTAAGTCTCTAGTAAATAAAATATTCATGAGAAAGAAGTTGTATAACTTGAGGATGAGAGATGGAGACTCAGTGGCAAAGCATTTGAACGCCTTCAATACTGTGGTAATTCAGTTAGTATTTGTCGAGATTAGAATTTCAGATGAAGATAAGTGTATCAGTTTATTGTGCTCTTTACCAGACTCGTGGGATAGTCTGGTTGTGGCCATATGTAGTAATATAATTGCCTTGAAGTTTGATGAAGTGATCTCATCCTTGTTGTCGGAGGAGATGAGACAGAAGAACATGGAAGGACAAAGCACAGATGCATTGTTTGCAAGATGACGCTCTCGGGAAAGAAATAGATCTAAGTCCTCAAACGGGAGATCTAAGTCTAAGGGAAGATCTAAGTCTCCCGGAAAGTTTGTAAAGGTATGCTGGAGATGTGGAAAAGAATGGCACTACAAGAACCAATGTAGATCCAAAGTTGAGAAAAAAAAAAGGATATGAAGAATCTCCTTCTACAGAAGAAAATACCTCAAAGGAAGAAGGAGGGGATGTGTACTTGGTTTCTTCAAGCACACATGCAGATCATGAGGCATGGTTGGTTGACTCGGGTGCATCCTTTCATATGACTCCCCACAGTGAGTGGTTCTGTGAATATGAAAGGTATGATGGAGGTAATGTTTTCCTAGGTGATGACTCGACAACCAGAATCATAGGTCGAGGAAAATTCAAGTTGAGGCTCATAAATGGAAGGATAAGAACACTACCTAGTGTTCTGCACATCCCAAGATTGGCCAAAATTTTGATTTATGTAAGAAAAATGGACGATGCAGGAGTTAAAACAATATTTGAAAAGGAAACTTGAAAGATGGTTCGAGGAGCAATGATACTGCTGAAGGGAGTTCGGTTTGGAACTTTGTATAAGCTACAAGGAAGCACTATTAGTTATGGGTGTAATAGTTCCATTGTTCCTGATATTGGAGCTGAAGAAGAAAGAACTCCTACAGTCTCTGGAAAAAAAGTTATGTTGTGGCATCAAAGACTGAGGCATATCGGAGAAAAAGGTCTTCGACTACTACATGGTAAAGGTATGGCTAAAGGTATGTATAAATTCTCTCTGGATTTTGATTTATGTGAACATTGTGTATATGGGAAGCAGAATCGGGTAAGATTCCCCTCTAGTGCAATGAAGGCAGAGGGAATTTTACAGCTAACTCACAATGATGTGTTTGGACCTGTGTCGATTCCATCATTGGGAAAATCTGTGTACTATGTCTCATTTATAGATGATTTCTCAAGGAATACTTGGATATATTTCCTCGGGAAGAAATCTGAAGTCTTTGACAGGTTTAAAGAGTTTAAGGCTCTTGTTGAGAATCAAACAGAGAAAAGAATTAAGGTGTTGAGGACAAATAATGGCGGAGAGTTCTGCGGGAATGAATTTGAATAATTATGTAAGAAGTGTGGTATAGCAAGGCAAAAGACTACTCCATATACACCTCAGCGGAATTGAGTTGTAGAAAGGATGAACAAGACGTTGATGGAAAAAGCAAGGTGCATGCTCAGTGGTGTCGGGTTAGGACAAGAATTCTAGACAGAGGTAGTGGGTATTGCATGTTACCTGATCAACAGATCACCCTCATCAGCGCTGGATGACAAGACTCCACAAGAGGTATGGACTAGTAAGAAACCTTCTCTCACACATCTCAAGGTATTTGGCTATGAGGCCTATGTTCATGTTCCAAAGGAAAACATGAGTAAGCTAGATAAGAAGGTTGAAAAGTGTATCTTTATTGGGTATAAAAATGGTCTCAAAGGTTATAAGTTTTGGAACCTGGAAACTAAGAAGGTCGTGTATAGCCGAGATGTGGTATTTAAAGAAATGAAGGATGTTAAACATGAAGTCCTACCAAGTAAGGAAGAACCAGAGAAGATAGAGTTTGATTTAAAGGATGATAAATCAAATTCTACAGGAAGAACAAGAATCAGAACAAGAAGATCCTCATACTCCAGTGTTTAGGAGATCAGTTCGAGAAAGAAGGCTACCAGAAAGGTATACTCCATCTGATTTCCATTCAAATTTTTCTTTGTTTATTACTGATGATAATCTTAGAACTGTCAGGGAGACAGTGGATTCAGAGGATGGAAAGCTCTGGAAAAATGCTATGGATGAAGAAATGGCAGCCTTGGATAAGAATGAAGCTTGGGATCTAATGGAGTTGTCGACTCGAAGAAATCTCATTGGAAGCAAATGGGTATTTAAAAATAAGTTGAATGCAGAAGGCAAAGTGGAGAAATACAAAACTCGATTAGTAGCATAGGGTTATTCCCAGATTGGGGGAATTGATTTTGATGAGATTTTTTCTCATGTTGTCAAGTTAACTTCTACAAGATTTTTGTTATTTGTTGTTGTTGTATTTGATTTTGAAGTAGAACATATGGATGTGAAGACAGCATTCCTACATGAGGATCTGAAAGAAGAAATCTATATGAAGCAGCCAGAAGGTTTTGTTGTGAAGGGAAAGAAGTAGTTGGTATGCAAGTTGAAAAAGTCTTTGTATGGTTTAAAACAATCACCAAGGATGTGGTATCAAAAATTTGATACTTATATGCTAGGACTTGGCTTCACAAGAAACAAAGAGAATCATTGTGTGTATTTTAAATTAATTGGTGATCATTTGATTTATTTGGTCTTGTATGTGGATGACATGTTGATAGGAAACACCAAGGAGATTATCCATGATGTGAAAACTCAATTGTCCTCTAAATTTGACATGAAGGATCTCGATGCTTCAAATTTCATTTTGGGCATGGAAATTAAAAGAGATCGGAAAATTAAAAAATTGAAAAAGAGATCGGAAAATTAAAAAATTAAAAGAGATCAGAAAATTAAAAAATTGGACAGAGTGTTGGACATACATGGCTTTGTGGATGCAGCCTGGGCTAGAGATCTGGATTGTAGGAGATCTACAAGCGGATATGTGTTTAACCTGTTTGGAGGAGCAATCAATTGGATGATCAAAAGACAAGTTGTAGTGGCACTTTCAACTACAGAAGCTTAATACATGGCAGCCACTCATGCAAGTAAGGAAGCAGTATGGTTACAAAGATTGAGTTCAGGTATTGGGTTCGTACAAGAAGTTGCAAGGATAGATTGTGACAGTCAAAGTGCAATTTTTTTGGCGAAGAATCGGGCGTATCATTCAAAGACAAAGCATATTGATATTCAATATCACTTTGAAGAAAAGAAAGTGTTGTTGATGAAGGTGGACACTTTGAAGAATGTTGCAAATTCATTAACAAAATTTGTGAGCACTGAGAAGTTCTCTTGGTGTAGAGGATCTATGGGCATTGTTGTCCTGGATTGTTGACTATGTAACCCTTAACCCCCTATATGTAAAGAAAACAAGTGGGAGAATGTTGGGTATGTGTTATATTCTTTGCATGACTAGCTTTAGTGTCTGTCACGTTGTGTTGGGTGCGCAAGGGGGCCACTAGGCCCCCCCTTCGTGGGTTGCAGTGGGGCGATAGCCCCCTGCGCGGGGGTTCGGGGGCAGCACCCCCGAGGAAAAAAAATTGCCTAGAAAAACATGTTGCATTTTTGCCTTGTTTTTCGCATCGCCTCGATTTTAATGTCCATTGTTGAGCGGTTTTTGTCGATGGTTTTCTATTTTTGGTTAAGGAATTAGGGTTGTTGATTAATCCAGGTCATTGGGTTAGGGTTTTGGATGTCATTGGCTCCTATATGTAGATTGTATTATAAACAATTTATCACTATGAATGAATATAGAATATGTCGGTTTTCTCGATTTGGGTTAGGGTTTTGGATGTCGTTGGCTCCTATATGTAGATTGTATTGTAAACAATATATCACTATGAATGAATATAGAATATGTTGGTTTTCCCAGTTTGGGTTTCCAGGGAAAAAATCTTTGTGTAATGTGTGTATTTGTCATTGTATCGTTTATGTTCTTTTATTGAAAATTTATTTGCAGTAAAATATTGTACAAGGTTAAAATTTACACATCTCAATACCTTATCTTAGTAATCCACAAACCCTCAGACCATTAACAACATCCAACCCTAACCAAGGTCACGGTGCACATACCCTACCGCCTCTGGATTTGAACATATGACCTCCTCGGCCTCTGGATTTGAACATTTGACCTCCTAGGAAGAAACGCATGTTCTTCACCATTAGGCTCACTCAAGTTGTACATTTTCAAGGTCTAAATGGTGCACATTGTACATTGTAGATTAGTTCTTAGAGACGCGTGCAAAGACGGCAATTTGGTAATTAATTTTCATAGCAAGCAACTAATCTCTTGTAGTGTACACTTTCAACGCGAAAAGCTGCAACTCTTGGGCAAAATATTGCCACAACTTCTATTTATGTGAATCAATCTTTGATCTTTAACCTTCATTATTCTACTCTTCTGGGAATCAGTGTCAGGAGAGACTCAATGAACCGTTCTTGGTTACCTTCGAGGCAACCCCAGTGAGCTCCTCTTGGCCTAGACACCCTCCAGACAATATCATCAACGACTCAGCAATGTGGGATCTACTCATTCTATATTCTTATCTCCACAGAGAGATTTTGAACATTATTGTTCAAGGTTTCCCTCTTTGGATTTCATATAATGCTACCCGCTTCTTCTCATGTTTGTTATGGGGGTTACCCTTTTCCAGGTACCTTATCATGCTATATGTTTTATACTTCTAGTTTAGATTGGTAATCCAGGAAGATACATTAGGCACTCCTTGTATTGTTGTTACTACTCCCTTCATAGACCATTCCCTACTTTGCCCATTTGTGGACATTAAAAAAATTCCATTTCATAGATACAAAACAAAATTTGAGGCAAAGCCACCCAACATAAGAATGATAATGAGGATTCTAAGAAATGATGGCTCTCTATGCATGTTAGTACGACTTTAATTTTCAGAATGCCCTGCAAACAGCGAAATGATTCTGACTAGTCTATGGCATGCAGAAAGAAAACAAAAGTAATAAGAACCCTTAAAAGTGATGAGTTCCCAAAAATTCACCAGACTAGTGTTCAGTTGGCCACAGTGGCAGTGCCATTCTTGGAATATAAATTATAACTAATCACTGGCATAAACATATTAGATGGACCCATTTTTGTGTTTTTCCATACACACTCCATATACAAAGTTCACATAGTAGAAATTGTTATCCTCGATTTCTAGGGATAACTAGGAGATCATGTCTCAAGGCCCACAGGTCCTAGACATGGAGTACCGAGAGTAGGATTGACCTGAGCATGGCCCTGGAGGGCCCATCTTTCTTCTTCT